>JAHREE010000169.1:3025247-3158370 GCA_033628505.1 Tringa tobata | reverse complement strand
TTGGAACTAGGTGATCTTTAAGGACCCTTCCAACCCAAACTATTCTATCATTCTGTGATAGATAGAAATAGGGTAGAGTGAAAGGGTATGATGGAAATGATTTATTTTAACTTATTGTAAATTATTTTACTTATTTTTACTGTTATTTAGCATACTCACAAGTAAAAACCAGGATAAGAATTGGGGAAGAAAACTAAAGTGATTGACTTTTATATAACTTGACAGCATTACATACTTTTTTATGTTCAATTAGGAAGCTGAAGCAACCTTGAATTCATGGCATTGTCTCTAGGTATCTAATTTACTTTGTAATAGTAAATCAGTAACTAAACCATTAACTGCTGACTCTGAGCAGGTTTTCTGTGTGCTGGGTTTCCTTAGCTGTAAGTGTCTACATGAAAAGCTTGTTACTTGGTTGATTTTTAAGTATACAGTGCAGATCACCAGGAAATAGCTCCTAGAAGCATTCAGCGATCAAATCTTCCTAATTCACTTCTTCTCCCAAACATGTTTTATAACACCTGTCATTAACCCCAAATCACTGCAGATCTGGGACTGGCATTCAGAATGCCCCCTTGGAGGTACCGAAGAAAGCATGGCAGATGATTACATTACCACCAGTGGTGTGGATTTTGTACCTTCGATATCAGTCTTCATGGTCTTACACAAGTTGTAAGATTTGTATTGCTGTCAAGCTATATAAAATCCTGGTGTCAGGTTCTTAACACTTGGCAATTCATAACACTCCTCATCTTCTATTAAAAAGAAAAAAAAAAAAGGCACTCAGTTTGCTCTTAAAAGATTTCCATAGAAAAAGTACAGAACTTGTACAGCTGAGTTACTGTTCTCACTAGTAATTGGATGTTTAACACCACCGTGCCATGAAACCTAAGTCAATTAATCTGTTTCTTTTCTCCGCAAGTGTAAAATAGGATAGCAGTTCACAACCACGTTCATAAAACTCTAAATTAAAAGCACCGTGTGTCTCTTTCCTGTAAAGGCTGCATAAAAAATCTTGCATGGTTAATATCTTATTTTTAAATCATAAACTTTTCTTTCACTGGGAGCTCATGCTCTCTGTATCCGAAAATGATGCACATAAGTTGCCACTACTGGTCAGGAATAAATACTGAAGGAAAATGAAAATAAAGAATTATATAGCTTACTGTATATATTTTTGATACAGTAATAATTGTGATATATATAAATCTAGAATGCAAATTAAAAAAATAAATTTACATACAGCAACTTGGCAAAAATAGACCAATGAAAACATTTGTAAGTGTAGTGCTAATGAAATAGATTACTGTGTTGCCTATTTCTGACAGATGTTGTTAAAATAAGAGGCACCTGACCTTAAGCTGTATAAAATGTTATGAATGCTGTAAAAGCCTAAGACAAATATTAAAAACAAGTCTCATCGCAAATTGACAATGCAGCTGTGTCAGGCAACGCAGCTGCCAGTTAGAGATTATGAAACCAGTGTTTGAATTGGCTTCCATTTAAGTCCTTTAATGAGGACTCTGTTGGCTTGCTGGTTGTCCCTGGAGTCCCGTCCTGTTAATTTTACATCAGACATCAATGGGCCATGTGCTCTGAATGGAGCACGGTCAGGAGGGAGCCCAGGATCACTAGTGAACCTGGGGACGATAAATCTACTTCTGCAGACTTTGACAGCTCCCACCAGGTCCAATAAACCTGTGGAAATGAGGTATCCCTCAGACATTAGATCTGGAAGTACAGAGCTTTTTCATATATATACAGCATGTGCATTGCAATTTATTTCTATTGTAACTGAAAATTGGTATGAATTTACTGGGTCCCATTCCTACTAAGTTTGATCAATCTAAAGCTACCTGTTGAAGCTGAGTTTTTTAACAGTGGGTGACTGTCTCTAGGGAGCTTCCTCAGTGAGTACTGCTTTGAGTTGTTGTCTTCAAGTGATCAAGCACTCAGAAGTTTCCTACTTAAATATCTGTTTGTCACTTTTTGGCAAATATTTTAGTTAGCTGTGGCATTTACTTATGATCAGTGTTGCTTGTTAATGATATGAATATGATAAGGCATAGAAGTTATTTGAATCCAACAGAAGTTTGCTAGCCATGGTGGACTGAAGAGAGAAGAAGGATTAGAGATTCTATTCCCTTCAGACTTGTACAGAAGCAATAATCTTTCACTGTCTTTGGTATTCTAGGATGTGATGTCCACGTTCTTCCAGTTTGGGGCTTCCATCCAGCAAGAAGCCATCGTCATGCTGAAGATCATGCAGGATTATGACTGGCACGTGTTTTCTCTGGTGACCACCACCTTCCCTGGATATCGAGACTTCATCAATGTCATTAAGACCACAGTGGAAAATAGTTTCGTGGGCTGGGACATGCAGAATGTCATTGTACTCGATACTGCCTTTGGAGATGCCAAGACCCAAATTCAGCTGAAGAAAATTCATTCATCTGTCATCCTGCTATATTGTTCCAAGGATGAAGCTGTCTACATACTAGATGAGGCTCGTTCCTTGGGCCTTACTGGCTATGATTTCTTTTGGATAGTTCCCAGCCTGGTTAGTGGTAACACAGAAATCACTCCCAAGGAGTTTCCTTCAGGACTCATTTCAGCAGCTTATGATGAATGGGACTACAGTTTAGAAGCTCGGGTACGGGATGGCCTTGGGATTATTGCCACAGCTGCATCAGCCATGCTGGAAAAATACTCCTTCATTCCTGAAGCAAAAACTAGCTGCTATGGACAACCGGAGAAAAATGACCGGCCATCTCACACCTTGCACAAGTAAGGTTTATTGGTTTGGGGGCTTTTTACTGCGTAACCTTGGTAATTTTTCTTTCTATTGCCATTATATGTTCTTGAAGGAGAATATTGTTTTTTGTTAATCCCATCGTGCCCTTTTTAAGCAGTGATTTTCAGAGGGAACATGCAAGAAGACTTGCTGCATTGGTAACTGTGCATGGAAATTAAGTTATGTGCTGTGGAGAATAAATACTTCTCTGGATCTGATATAGAAGATGACAGAAATTGGTCTTAGAGGGTATAAAGCTGAGCTAATAAAATCATGCCATTGTGTACTTTAACTACGAGGTAAAATTGCCAAAATGCTCCGGAGGCTGTGCCTGAATGACTTGCATCAGCAGGAACCTGGTAAGAGTTTAGAAGACAGGAGATGTACAGCATTAAAGAGGTGTCCCTGGAAATTATAGAAGTATTAGATTAGTTAGGCAGCTTTTATCATCTAATAACTGAAATCTGTCACTTCTGCTTGTGAGGATTTTATTTTTGTCACCTGAACTAGAATAGCTGTAAAAATTAATCTGCATTAATAATCCAAGTTGATATGGATGTTTTCTCAATACAGTTTGTCATATGGGAACTGCCAAGGTTTAAATCTTCCTTTTTTGCCTTTTAATTATCTCTTTTAGACAGGGTACTCCTGATTTACTGCTATCCACGATGTTGCATAATACGTGCCACACAGTAATAAATTTCTTTGTCTGGTTTATGAGAGGAAGTAAAGGGAATCTTGCATGTTTTTTAATAGCTCTTTACAATATCCCATATGGAGGCTACTAAGCAGTATTTATGAAATTTTTTCTAACCAAATATTGCAGATGAAGCACTTCTTATAGAAAAGCAAGATGGAATTGGCACAAGAAGGAAAGTCAGTGCAGATTTCTTATAGGAGATTGTGGAACATTTTTAATCTTCTAAAATGTACGTGCATATTTAGATTAGGGGTTGATTGCCATTTGATGTCCTGGTACAGTTGTTTTCTATGAAAGTGGGATCTTTGTGCTCAGCATTCTTGAGAATCTCTCTTAAAAGCCGAATGCAGCCAAGTAAACAGATTTTAACATTTCATACGTGTATTTCATAAACAGTGCGACCAGATTTCAGAAACTTGCACAGCTTTCCTCAGAGAGGACTTGCCTTTAGTATAACACTTCCACATTTTTTTTGATCATCCCTTTCCTGTTCCTAAGAGTCTGCCTCGAAAAATGTATGAATTTACCAGAGGTGTTGCAGAAAACCTGTGATTCTTTTCCTGCTGCCCCACTTGCCCATGGGGACTGACAGCAGGCAGGATCCCTATCCGATTGTTTTGCTAATACACTGGCGTAGACTTGAATTAGGTATTCAGTATTCAGCATAAGTTGTCTTTCTTCAAACAATCATTTTTTTTTTCTCATTAAATCTGTATAACTACAAGGATAGGGCTTGTGAGTGCGAGGGCAGTGAGATTAGACTTCAGCAGGAGATTCTGCAGTGTGCAGCACATGATGCACAGAGAAATTATTAATAGGAGAGGTTGTAAAGTAGTGCACTGTGGTTAATAAAGTCACCTCCCAATGCAAAACACTGAGCTGTGAAGTGAGAATATATTTCCTGTACCAGAGATTCTTTGAGGTTCTCCAGCACCACAAGAACAAGAAGCAGGCTGTTTTTAATTTAGAAATGTCAGAATTACACTAAAATGAACAAACTTTAAATAGTTCTTCTTATGTAATAACTCCCCAAGACTATTCTTGTCACATATAATCTGCAAGAAAAGCAAGTATATACAAGCATTTAGCAGTGCTAAGTAATCTCTGGGAGCTGACCAGTCTCTCCATGCCAAGGTGAATTACGTAAATTCCTTGCTCTTTCTTATCCTCATCACTAAATTGTAGGTTCCTTCCTTACATCAATGCTAAAATCAATGCCTAAATTGGGGTTTTATTTTGAGATGTAATCTTTACCATTTCAGGTCACAGATAGAGCAGCTTTGGGTTTTAAACTACAAGATAAATGTATATGATGCTGTATTAAGGAGATAACTTGAACAATGGATTTTAGAGCATCCTCACAACAAAAGGGGCTAAAGTAATTGTAGGCAGCTTATGGAGCTGGAATCTGCTGCGCTGTGCCTCCCTGTTTGTGTTGGAAATCAATGCTGGAGAAGTAGGATTACATGAAGGGACACTGCTCGTGAGCTCAGGAGCAGAGAACTCAGTGGAAAGCAAAGAGGCTCTGTGCTTGAGCAAAACCAAGCTAGAGAATGGAGCACAAAATAGACTCCATCTATTTATAATGACAGTCTAATTCAACTTTAAACCCAGTAGAGTATTCCAAGGCTATGCCATAATAGCTGATTTGCTTGTAAATGGAGGTTGGTTATGCTTTATGTACGACTTTCTGCATCTAGATAGTGATTTTCATCTCCATTTATGAAGAAATTCTATGTAAAGAAAGCCATGGAGTGAAAGCTCCTCCTCCCTCTTTCTCAAATCCTTTGAATATTAAATTGGTTTGAAGATATATGTTTTGAAGCACACAATTTATCCTTCCTCTGTCACTGCAATTTTAAGATGCTTTTATTGGCTTTGTAGACCTAGAAGAAAAAACAGGTTTGCTTTAGTTTTTGGAATTATTTGATCAATGTTCAGTACTGATACACATGGGAAAACTAGTTTTTCCCTATGAATAAAGGATTTAAAATAAAATACAGGGATAATTTTCAATGCATTAAAAATATACACATAAATAGATAGATATATGGATTCAGATCATCTTTTCCCATCTGTGTAAGACCCAGATTCTCCCAAGACAGAAAAATAGCACTGTGTAAAATCCTGGTACTAGCACAGCAGGATAGATAGAATTAGCAGCTCATTAATGCAATGTCAGTTGAACAAATGCTTGCTCTCACTCAAAAAAGGAAAACATGTAAGCAAACAAACAGCCAAACAAAATAACCCTGCCAGTCGTCATGGAAAATGCTGCTGCTTTGTGAATAGAAATGCTGCTGCTTTGTCTAGAAGAGTGCTCATGTTGTGTATAAAAGTCATAACCTTGGGAGATCCGTTTCACAACAGCATTTCCAACCGCTCCGATCTGGACAGGGGTGGCTGGGGATAACACAGCTCTTGCTCGATTGACATTATCCTGAAAGGCAAAAAGATGTGTCTGTCCATAGGTAGTCAGGTGTTTACCACGCCATACTTACATTTAATTACATTCAGTTTCCAAATACAACCAAATAACTCACAGGAATTAGAGGCTCATCCTACTTTTGGTGGTGAAGGTGTAGGGGTAGCAGGCTGTCCGAGCTGCTCTGCATTTTCACTAGTAGCATACTTGCTGTGCAGAAAAACAAAGGTTATTTACGTTCACCTAAGACTCTCCAGCTTATTTCATTTGCCTTTCCTTCCCATTTTGTGGTCCCACTGTGGTTTTAGGGGAGCCACTCAAGTTCACAGGAGTGCATTGCAAGCAGAGTGATGATCCCAAGTTTCAGTACTCACATGCATTGCTTATGGGTCGTGGAGGGAAACAGCTAATTTGAGTATATTTTAAATTTAGTACTTCATTTTTGGAAACTTTAAGCTTGAAGAAGTTTCGGGTTTTGCGTGCTGCTAGATTTGCTTATTCTCCTCCTTCGCTACTGTGAACGCTGCTCTACGGAAACAAATCTGAACAAGGATGACGCACCTAAATGGCTGAAGGCACGAAGAAATCTGGAAGCCTTCACAGAGCATTGAGGCTACAGGGATGTGGGGAGCAGATTTCCAGGGAGGACAGTATTTTTAGGCAAGTGTCTCCAAATGAAGACCAAGCTGCCAGTCCTAGATTTAATGTTACGTACTTATTTCAGACGTCCTGGGTGACAAGAAATTATTACCGTCAACATGAAAAAATTAATGAGAAAAGATACTCAAGACAAGAAAAAATTTTGTCAGTGGAAAGATCCCACTTAGCCTCGATCATTTGTGTGGAGATGCTTTCCGAACAGGAGACTCAGTAGAGTATTGTAGCAATTAGATTGGTACACAGAGATACACAAAGTCTAATTTACTGCTGATGAACAGATTTTAAACAGTCACAACTAGGTATTTGCACTTCCTTTAATCCATGTGCTGTAAATGCCCTTTTCTATAGTATGAGGGCATTTTCTATATAGTTGCATTAAACAGGAGGAAATGAATTCATGAAACTCTTGTCATGTTCCTCTGAAAGTAAAATTAAACTTCACCAGCAGCAAAAGAGGGGCTGTGGAGGAGAACGCACCAACAAAGATATTCCGACATGGTGCTGGTTTACTGATTAAATGATTCAAGAAATTATAGAGAATCTGTGTCAGAATTTTCTCCTAGGTTAGGTCAGTTTAGGAAGCAAAAGGTACCAAACAGTAACAGATTAAGAACATTTACCCCTTTTTGAGATAAGTATAAAAATTTTAAAAGGAGAGAACAAGCATGGCCTGTGTTCTGGAATTGAGCCAGCCTTCAGAGCTGAAAGCAAGATTTAACATTCAAAATGTAAGTGAAAGTTCTTGGACATGGAGTTGCTGCAGACACCATCCCCTTGAACGAAGCCAGGCAGGGTCGGGGGAAGAGCTTGGGCTGTTTCTGAGCTGGTGCAGCAAAAAGTGATCACCTTAGAGATTTTTATGAAATGTTATTTTTAACAATAACATTAACTCATTAAACATCCCTGTGTTTTATGAGTCACGTTAGTCTGCGGCACCCTCCCAGGCATCTGGGCCCTTTCTGATTTTGCTTCCCCCCTTTCAGAATGGCTCCCCAAGAGTTGTGTCACTTGTCTGGCAGAGTTGGGGCAGAATTACTTTTCCAGACCTAGTGGCAACTAATGCTTTAAGGTGGAGCTGGCAGGAGGTACAAGTAGTTGGCATGACATTCCTTTTTTACAGTCACTGAGCATATTGTTCCCAAAATTTTATTCATCCATGCTGGCTCAAGGCCTAGGGAGATACAGCTCCAAAGCAGGGTATCGTCACGGAGTTTTATTCAGGAGAGCGAGGGCTGGGGGAAGTGAAGGAGGAGGAGGAGGCGGCACAAAGAGGAAGAAGAGGCTCTTTGCATCACTGCGAAGGATTTGAATTTAGAAAAATATCCTACATAGCCTAAGACATAAAATTGTCTTTAAAAAAAGCTTGACTGTTTGAAAAATGCATCCTTACCTTGTTTAATAGTGATCTATTTCAGACCTATTTCTCTATGTACTTCAGACCACACAGTAGACATTCTGCATTCAGCATTTCTTGATTTAATTTTATAGATGTTTTTAGGAAATCTGTTTCTTAACATTAAATAGTTTGTCTTGGGGTTTCTATTGACCAGTGTCTTTCAGATTTCACAGTAGAATCATATTAAGGCAGTTCAGCAGTACAGAACATCAACAAGATAAAGAACAGACAAAATTTGGATTCTGTCCTTTTTTAGGTATGATGCTGGGTGAATGCCAAGCCCAGACAGGCTGGCTGTCTAGGTTATTATAAAATGGTTGGTTCATACTGTTTGGAGGAAAGAGAAATATCACCAGATGACACGTTGGTTATAAGGCATTTCATCTGCTTTAAATCTCAGTTTGGAAATTCCTTCTTTGGGAGAGGAGGGGAAGAGTTTCTTTTATGAAACCTGTATTTCCCAAAGTCTCTTGTGTTTCCTTTCATTGCCTGCAGTTGTCATGGATTTGAAACACTGCCCTGTGGTCAAGAAGGCTCTAAGTAAATACTGATAGTCCCCAGGGGTGGCACCTGAGGAATTTATCAAGTTTGATAATCTTATCTGGGCTGCAGGATGAGAGCAGGAAAAGTGGGTCTGACCTCATGGCAGCAAGGAGACCCGTGGGCTTTCACCTCCCTGCAGCTCTCAGGCCACCTCTGTTATTTTGCAGGTCTACTAACCAAGTTCTCTTCTGTGGAGGTAGCTTAGGAGTGATACATTTTCATTAATGCCTCTGCCTTACCCATTATATTTTTCCCAGCCAGTGATCTGTTTGGGAGCTGGATACTAGGTGGATTTCACACTAGTTATAAACCAGCCCGTTATTGCAGAGCTGGCTCTGTTCCTGAGCCCGAGTCCTGAATTTCTACTTCTAAAAGTCTAGATCTGTATACATTATACAAGAAAAAAAGAAAGAAATGAGTATCAGAGCAACAAGAAGAAAGGACATCTGAGACAGCCTGCACTTCTGTCTCTAAACTTGCTTTTAAAACCACAGGAGGTTGGCTGAGGGTGTTCTTACAACACCCTTTCTACACATGTAATTCCCCTGGGGTGGGCAGGGTTTCCCCCTGGGCTGGAGCTCGGAGCAGTTTCTCCTGTGACCATACTTGCATCCACCAGACTGAAGGTTTTAAAGATAACCCTGGGAATTCAAAACGTTCCCCACCTCATTCTAGCTATTTATTTATTGGTAGATGCTGTAATGTTAAGAAAAGAGGTTAGTGGAGAAGAAGGCTTAAACCTTGGCAGGGGAGAAACCAAAGAACCCTTACTGTAGGAAAACCAGCTGTTGTTACTATCTGTGCTCAGTTACACAACTTAATTCTAACACAGACAGTTTCACAGTCATATTTTAGTGGATAGATTGAAAGAAAGTAAACATGAAATAGAGAAAAATGGAGAAAACATCAGAATATACAGTTTGGAGGGGAGGAGAGGAATTTTTTTTACTGTATTAGATTTAGCGAGATCATATTTTGTCATATATATATATAATAATTATCACAACTACGTTGTATGCATTTATTTTTAAGGGTTCCATTAATTAAAAAGTTTTAATTTATTGCATTGCTCCAAGGACTTCCTGAGTCTCTGCAGGTAGCCTGGCCAGAGAGGTGCTTCTGTTTCAGCAATATTGTACTCAGGCAAATGGTTTTATAAAAGTAGAAATCTTCTAAAAATTGAGGTCCGATTCTTTTGGTAAAGTCTTCTCCCATTTGTTAATGGAAATTGGAGTCACTGAATTTGTGATATAATATTTACACCTTATTCAAATTCAAATTACCCACCTTATTCAAATGTGTTCTTTCTGGGTAGAGTCAAAACTTTGACTTGGATAAGTATTGCACTGTTCTGGCATTAATCTGAAGCTTTATCTGAATTACTTGATCTTTCTGAGTCTATAAAAATGAAGTTGGAAACCTTGAGAACAGTTTGTAACCTTGGTGCTTCAAAAGCTTGCTGTAAATACAAAGGGAACAGTGTTTTGCTGTGGTGTTCAACTATTCTCTTTTCAGTTTTGTTGGGGAAGGTGACAAGCAAAAAAGAGTTGTATAAATGTTTAAAAATGTTTTAAATATATAGTAAAGGCTTGTTTCATTGCATGATAAAAACCTGTTTTGGATTCGGTGTGGATAATAGCTTAACTTCTGCCCAAAATATCCCATTTTTCATACATGTATCACCTGGGGAATCTTACAAACTTCAGTTTGCAAAAGTTAATTAAGACTTCGGTGTCATAATAGCATCACAAGGCATTTTGCTATCATGTCTTTGCAAAGGTTGTAGCATTAATGAGGTATGAAGACAGATTAACTACTAAGCCAAGGTGTATGCTGAATTGCCCCCTTAGACTAACAAGCTCAAATAATGAAGCATCTCATTTAGTTAAGAACAGCTATATGCAATTCCAAATCTACCTCAGAAATGTATTTTGACCAATTCAGAAACTAACATCTTGTACAGAATTAATCTTGGACTTGAAACTCTATAAGAATAACATATAATATAAATGGTTTCTTTTCCTTACTCTTCCTCACTAGGAACAGAAAAGCACAAAGAGACAAGTTTGGGATCTTGGCCAGTAAAAGCAGAGCAGGACTTCTGTCCTTTGTGGAAAAAAAATGACAATTCAAAAGGGAATGTAGATTGTAGGCTTTGGTTTCTGAACCACCAACACAAGCGGTTGATGAATTTTGTACAGAAGAGTGTGCTTGGGAAAACAAGAATCTCTTTGAAGTTCTTTTTTATTGCTGCAATTTGAGAAACTGGGATAGCTCAGTCTGCATCATTCACTGGTACCTTTGTATATGACTCAGACAATGCAATTTGAAGAGACTTTTACAGATTAGGGACTTCTTTTTTTTAACTTGCAAAATGTGTTTCACTGCTAAATGGCTGGTACATTCACACGGTTTAAAAATATGTGCTGAGTTCAGTTTTTTATTTTAGATTCGTGGTTCATCTTTCTATTTGGAGCACTTGAGCATCACTGCAGCTACAGCACTGCATCTTGTGATGGTCCTCGACTAGCTCCTAGGCCAGGGCTTTTGCATATTAATCCCAAAACATCATTTGTGATCACGAGTGGTGTTTGAAATCTGGGGTGGACATCTTACCAAACGACATAAATTAATGGTTCATCTCAAGTCCAATGACCAATGGCTATGTAATTAAAAACCCAACTGGACACAAAAGCCTGATGTAGTACAGCGTGCGTGCCTGTGGTCCAGCCCTTAGGAGCAGATAAAATGCTTGGTTTTCAGTTTTATTGAAATGTGGTGATTTTTGCCTGGCCCCATAAGACAGGGTGGGGGCTGTGTGGTTATTTAATGTGTATGAATCAGGAGGGAACCTGTGAGAACGGGTGTAGAAGTAGAAATACAAGTAGTGCATGTTTACATAATGTGTCATTTTCCCTGTGTGGTGGCTTCCTGGGCATTTTCCTTGGGTCACAAGGCATTTGATTTTCAGTGGTGAGCGAATGTTATGCTGCTTTCTTACATGTAAGCACAAACAAATCCCGTCTGGTGGTTTGCCACTTGCTGTCAAGGTGGCAAGCTTTTTAATCCCAAGCAAGCTCTTTCAGTGCTGAATAAAAAATGTAATATACAGGAAATTAGTTCAGCAGAAAAGCAGAGTTCTGCCAAGGGGAAAATTTTCACGCTGAAAGTCTGTCACAAAATATGAGTTATTACAATGGGTGAATTTACAGATTGCTGTCAAACCAGTGCTGAATGATGTTAATATGGCTGTTTAGGGCAGCATACATTTAATTATTAACTATTATGATACAATGCCATTATTTCTTCTGGGTCTGTACGCTTTTATTTAGTGTGCTTCTGCTGTTGGGATTTTCAGGCAGTGATGTCAATACAAAGCCTTCTATGAATGTGGAGCTGAAGAATTTTGTCTAGGTCAGATTCACCAGGAACCCATGCTACTACTACCAACAAAAAAAAAAAGGAATGGGAACTGGTATCTGTTTCTTGTGGGTATAACATTACAGAGCAATGTATGAAGAACAGTTAAAGTAAGTTTGGTGCCCATCAAAACACATATGTTTGAGGGATGGAATGATATACGTGTGGAGTTGAATTCTAGAAGGAGAGCACCTTGTGAGAGCTCAGACTGAATTTTGTTCAGTGAAATACACTGAGAATTCGGTACAATTCAGTGCAATTAATTTCAGACCATGCATATGGGCTGGAGAGCACATTATCTTCTGGAAGTGCCATGGGATCTCCAGGATCTGGAATTGCAGTTTTACCTCTCACTCGTGGGATAGCCCTGTCAGGCTCACGTTGGCAGTCTGGAGTTTGCATTTTTTTTCAATAAGACCAAAGAACAGCAATGCCAATACCAGCCCTTCCCTTTTGTGCCTGATTTGTATGGGTGAGAATCTTTCAGAAAATGTATAAAATGATAGATTTTTGCAATATCACTGTCTGGGGAGCTTGACCTGTGTGCTGTGATAGTTCAGCCTCTTAGCAATTGCGCTTTAAATAAAAACTGCAGTTTCTCATCACTCTTTCTGACCCTGGAGCAGTGGAAACAAGCTGTTCTTACTGAGAAACACTGAAGCTATGTGAAACTGGAGCAAATATAAATATGGATTTATGTTATAAATCTGTGGAAAATTTTGAGAGAAAATTATTTTTGAGGAAAGTCAAGTTTGTTAAATGGCCAGAATGCTGGCTTTTCTGAATCAACGAAGGGATAGTGCTTTGGAAAAGAGGTACATGGTTCAATGATGAATGGAAAATAGCAGTCAGAAATCAAAACCTATACATACTAATCAGAAAATTGAAAAATTGGGTAGACTACATTAGAATTAGTATAAACTCAGTAATGAATTAAGGGACTTCAGGGGCAAATCAGTGGCTAGAAAAGCTCTAGGACTCTAGAGTTGAAGGATATCTCTAAGCTGCTGAGCGGAGTACTGAGGTCCCAGCGTGTGGCAGCCGAGCGTGTCTGGTCCGTGGCTGGTATTTGTGGAACCACCTGATGGTCAATCTCCAGAGTTCGTAAGTGTCCCTCAATGGCACAGTCCATGTCAGAGCAATGACTCCTACAGTTGATGTAATCATTGCTAATGACAGGATTGCTTATAAGAAGTGGTATTCTACCCCTAGAATGTGCAGGTTAGCATGGTAATACAGGAGAAGAGAGAGAACAAGCAGGGGTATGTGGCACATCTTAGGAGAGGTGCCTCTTGTGGCACTCTGAGCAATGTCCTTCTGTTGACATAAATTTATACAAAATTTTCAGTTGAGTAAGTTTTCTCCTTTGTAGCTGAACAGAGAGCGTGTGGTAAATAAACAATTTTATTGATTCAGTGCCCAAACTGGTAAGTCTAAAGGCAGGAAATTTGGGATTGAACCAACATTTTCAAGAAAATTTTAACAATTCTCTTTCTTCCTGTACATTTTATTCTGAGTCTCTCTATGGTTTTTTTTTTTCCCATTAGTTTATGTATGTTTTGAAAACCGTTGAAAATTAACCTAGATACAGAAAAGTTTTTTTAAAAAATCTTTTTTTCTTTTTGGAAATACTGAACTGAATATTATCAACCCCTTCAAAGTTTTCATGTCTTTTTCTTTTTGGCTGAAGTCATTCATGGAATTTACCCAAGTGTCACAACGACACTGTGTATAGCTGCAGTGTCAGGAAGGGCTGATCCGACTCTTGGAGGTCTAAACAGGTAAAGCCGGAGTAGATGCACGTACCTCTGAGTATTACTCTGATGAGACAATAGTATAATGGTTCATAGAGAGCTGATATAGGCATGTTTAAAATGGTCCTGAAAAACTGGTGAGGTTGCTCAAAGTGCCAGAGAGATTATTCATAGAGTGTACGGGTCATGCATAACGTGGAGGCTGCTATAAAAATAATGTCTGCATTAAAAATCATACGTAATCGATACTTGGCTTTGTTTTGTGCTAAGGACTGCCTTGAAATGCTCATGCTCCCCGTGGTGCAAGCGTAGGCTTTTCACAGCGTAAAGAGGATTTGGTGGATGTATTTAATCAGTGGTTCTGATGACTGAACTAGCTTGCTCATTAACTGCTGGCCAGCTCATTAATTTTTCAATGAACTTTTTTTCCTTGCCTTCTAGGTTTATGATGAATGTGACTTGGGAAGGTAAAGATTTGTCCTTCACGGCAGATGGTTACCAGGCGCACCCCAGGCTGGTGGTGATAGTCCTGAACAACGACCGCGAATGGGAGAAGGTGAGCGTTACCTCCGGGTAAAGGATGGGAGAGGAGACAGGAGAGACTTGGTAGAAGCCTATTAATGACAAGTAGACAGGTTAACATCACAGATGTCAATGATGATATTCTGCTGTAGCAGGTTTGTCACAACAGTTCAGAAAAGATAATTTTACCTTATTCTGAGTAGTTCTGAGGAGTTTTAACAGGGAAAGCAACATATCAGTGAAGATATGCCATGTGGATTTCAGAAGATTTCTGTGAAACACACCTTGGGTTTCTTCTTACAATTGAGGAAAATAAAATGGATGACTAAAAAATCTCTAGAAGTTTGCACCTTAATTACCTAAATTTGTTTGGATTTGTATATTTTGGCAACTCCAGTCCTCTTATTTGCTCGGGTTTGTATTCTTCAACAGATTTTAGAGTAAGAGTACATTTAAAAAAACAACAAAACACAAACCTGTAAAATTCCTATTGAATTGGAGGATAATCCTTATAATGTTTGCCTAAAAAATCAGAATCTTGACTTGTGTTCTCCTGATAGGCCAATTATCATCATAAACCTCTATATTGACTAGAAGGAAAAGTGTCTTAATATGAGGGCTAATCACGTATGCAAGTAATAAAAGAAAAAGTTTATCAGGAGTGTTTTTTCTTTAAAACTCCCATCTCACCCTGTGATTGTTTTGGCTCTGAGGATTGCAGGCTATCTCTGCTCCCATGTTTTAAAAACAGGGGACTTTAGAAACTGGTTGCAATGTGAGGCTATAGGCATAAATACATCTGTATCATCCACCAGTTTTAATTTAAATTCATAAAGCATATCCTACATTATCTAAATTGCTGATGAAATCTATGAACTCTTTTTGTTATAGTTTTAGGATCCCATAAAATCAACTTAAAATTCCATTTGTAAGACTGCAAGATTCTTCACGATGTTGAATAATAATGGTGAAATAAGAATTACTGAAGGACATCTCAGTAAATATGCTAGTCATGCAAAAACACAGAGACTAGTCCTAGATTATGCTATGTATTTCTTTATGTTCATTTGATGCAAATTTAATTCTCTGAATAAATTTAGTCCTATCCAAATGTGTCAATCTGAATCTTTGGAGGAATCTTTTGCGCAGTAACCATTACAAAAATTTCTTACCCTATTTTAAATTCTTCAGCAGTCTGCATATCATATATAATGTTCTGGAAAAAGTATTATACTACTAGGGGAATATTAGTATGAGGCACCAAAGGGAGGAAATGGTTAGAGAGGCAGCCAACAATGATTATGGTATAATAATTTCATACATTTTGTACCTTGAAACTTCTCTAAAGAGGCCACTCAAAGGACAAGGAGAGATAGGTTTGGTGTTTTTGAAAAATGAGCTAACAGCAGCAAAGAAATGTTGAATATATGAACTGATATGGTTTCCAAGAAATCGCTTGAGCCTGTTTTAACCTTCAAGTGACTCCCCTATCAGAGAATGGAGAATTTGGTGCAGGTTTTGCTGTACCTAGCAGTGCATCTTGTACGGCAGCAGTGCATGCTCCACCTGCTGCGCTGGGCTACCAGACTCTCTGTAGGCTGGTGCTTATGTTGTCTGTGCAGTTTCCCATCTAGTAAACCCTTTCCTGCTTATTGCTGTGTTTGGGGGGCTTCGAGGAGGAAAAAAAGAGTGACTGAAGGGAGGCTCCTGGCCAGAAAAAAAATTATGCGTCTGCTCCTAGCTGCTCTTTTTCTTCAGAGCCCTTTTGGTAACTTTAGTGGAGTTACTTGGGCAGGGACAGCCTGCCCCTAGCTGCAGCTTGCGCCTCTGCTTCTGTCGTAGGACTGTGGGAAGGGGGCCAGGTTTAATTATGTCAGAGGGTAGAAGTGAAAGGCAGCCAAGAACGGGCTGTCACCACCAGAATCATTCTTCTGACCACAAGCTGATCCCTGCCTCTGTGGATGAAGACAAATAAACTGACTAATCAATTATCCTGGCAAGCTGGATGTAGCTCTCGGCTATCTCAGAGCACCCCACATCTATATCAGCAGAGCGTCACTGTGCGCTGCAGAAATAATAGGACAGTTCCTCTCACTTAGAGGCATGAGAAGGTCTTTGCCCACCCCTGGTTTGTTTGAACATCCCTCTGGTATCATCTCGACATTCTTTCCAAGTTGCATTTCTCACCCCGTATCTCTTAGCCGTTTTTTTAATCCTTGTTTCCTTCTCCTCGTGCTGTTTTGCTCAATTTCAGAACTGTCAAAGTTACTCATCAGAGATCTAACATTTCCTGCTTTGAGTTTCCAGACAGGTACATGCTTTTACTTCCAATTACAATATTGCAATGAGTATCACAGAATTGTTTTATTGAAGTCTTATTAAATATCCTCAATCCTATATGGAAAACATCAAGTCCTAGAATCTAATTAAATGATTTACTCATGTGAAAAACTGACAATGCAGCAGCCTGCTAATCCTTGTAATGTAACTAATGTACACAGAAATTGCGAGTAGCTACTTTATTATTTATGTAAGAAAGAGTAATTGTGTTTTATGTGAAGATTTTTTACCCAGTATTCTCCTGAAAATACAAGTTCTAATTTTAAAACTCAATTTTCTTTGGTTTTAGTATAATAATCTGCTTTTACTTAAATACAATTTTCCCTTGGTCTCAAAATTGATATACTTGACTCGAGGCTGGAGGTTATAGAAAATCCATTCAACCACAGTTGAAGAGCATACATCTTACCCCAGGAAAGTAAATTCCTTTTACTTTACAAATGATTCAGTATGGAAACTTTGAACTGGGAACTTCACATATAGATGGGGTTGACAAAGAGATTTGTCCCGTATCAGATTCTGAAAAAAGCTGGTTGAATGATAATAGTTTGAAGACTGAAAATCACTTTTGGGCATGTTCAGCAGGCATCCAGCAAGATATTTTGACAGATCCTGAAGCAGCTACTCAAACTTCTGACATCAACATTCATATACGTGCTGCTAATCTTGACAGGCAAAGGGGCTGCTCTTCTCAGGCAAGAGATTTTTAAGAAGACAAGCTAATGTGCTTGTTTCAGTGAAACTTGATAAATTTACCAGAGTTAACAGTGTTGCCCCGGTATCACCAGAGCACTGCAGGAATACTGTGCTGGTGCTGGAAACCCCCTCAGAGGTCCAGCAGTACCAGCTGCAACTCCCCCATCAAGCTTATCGTGGCGAGGTGTGACCTTGGTGTCTCCCTGCCCCATTAACTTCACTGAGTTGTAAACATCACAGTCTGTTAGTCTAACTTTTTTTTGTTATTTTTAATTTTTTTTTAATGTGGAAATAAAACCAATCAATCTAAGATTAAAATCAGATACTGGAACGTTATTAGCAGTGGCAAAATTAAGTGGTTTAATTAGCTGTGCTTATCATATATGTTAAGTAAGGTATAGCATTGTATAGCATTTAAAGAAGAGTGTATTCCATGTGTAAAGATGAGTTCCAGGGTAAAACTAATTTTTTCTGGTGCTCTTAGATAGATTCAGATAAAATTACCATGGTGATCTGTATTCTGGGTGAATTTGTGAATATGTGCCCTACATTTTTGTAGCCAATGAATTTTTACAAGAAACAAAAATAACAAGTACTATATAGAATAATTGCTAGTTAAATGCAACTGCAAGAGCCATTACTTACATCAAGGTTTATTCTAAATGTAACCAATTACCTTTAACTTTCTCTTAATGCAGGATTTAATGTAGAACTTGATTTTGCTTGGATTAACTAGGATATGGCAGATTGATAAGCTCTGTGTGAAGTTGTAGACATTTGAATCTAAGTAGGAATGAGTGGGCAGAGGGTATGCGATTCGTGCCTGGAATAAATGAACCAAGGTCTTCACAGAGAGCTCCATCTGGCTACTAACATCCACCGTCGTTTAGCCCAGAAAAGCCAGCTATGGTACCTAATGGTATAGCTGGAACTTCACTGGACAAGAACTGATAAACCTAACGCTTGGTCAGATTCCTGACAGAGCTTTTTGTCAGAATACTGAGATAATAAAAGGTCACTGAGATGATACAGGGTAGTTTCTTGGGAAATTTCAATTGATTTCAGAGCAAAGGTTGTGACAGCTGAAGGATGCTGATGCCTTATGAAAGACACTCCCTAAAAGTTGTGCAGGAATGCATATATTTTAACTGGAACAGATGAAATCGCGTGATCTTATCATCCCTTTGCTGGTGTATCTTTTGTTGGTAGCTCTGTGGCCTAACATGATATATTATCTTTGCCCATAGGAGAAACAGTGTGCTCTTTAACATCTGTTGGGTTGTCATTTTCTTTGTCCCATCCTTGTTGCTTCGTTTATTTGGTCTTCCTGTAAATATGCCTATCCTGACACTTACTGTTGAGTAAAAATTGCGTGTTGTTTCTGCATCAGTGAGCTTTTACTTAGCCTAAAGGCCTTTCCTTCGACCTTTACTGTACTGAATCGTTTGAATTGCACCAATTATTATGCAGCATTTCTTAAATCCCATATTCCCAAAGAGGATGGTTCCCTTCTCTCTGCTGCTGTAAAGGAATTGCAGCTACTGTGGAAAGCAGTGGTAAAATGTGTTTTGCTCCTGTTCTTTACAGCTAATATTAGAGAGGAGATTAAAGAGTAGGAAGACTTTCAGGGCAGCTCTTCCTCTCTGGAGGTAAAGGTATGGCTGGCTGGGTGTTTCTGGAGAGCTGTCAGGACTTCCCTGAGTGCAGAGGTGACAAAAAGTCTTCCCTCTGTAAGGTGGACAAAGGTTTAGCTCTTTTCTAATGATATAATCAATTCATAAAACGGCTTCTCTGGCATGATTTTGAACTCTTGCACTACATAGAATTATTTGGGACATTTCCCAGTACCAAAACTCTACCAACCACTGAGGATTTGGTAAGTGCTAATTACTAATTCTGTATTGAAAAATGAGGCTACAGGAGGTGGTAGCTTTTCTTTCTCCTGCTGTTTGTTTATAATCTCTCTGGGTACTGTCTTTTCCTCCGAGCCCTGTCAGTTCCAGGGTTGGAGCCTTCCTGGCAGCATAAGGAGCAGCCACGAGGGAAGAATGGTACATTTGCATACCCCCTCTGAGGTTTTTCAGCAAATTTTGAAAACTTCAAAGTCTTTAAATGGACGTCTTCAAACCACCCAGGACTGTAAAACACTCCCTATAAATAAGACATGAAAGCACTCGCATCATATTTTGTCATTTAAATTTAGAGTGTCATTGTCAAATACAGACCTTCAGAAATGTGAAGGGGCCCCAAGGTTTGGGGCAGAAGGTAGACAAGAAATGCTGCTTCTGGAGGAAGGATTTTGCTCTTGTGCTTTGTTCTGCAGCTGTCTGTTATTGCTAACCCAGCAAACTCAATTTATGCTTTCTAGTTATTGACTTAAAACTTGCCAGCGTAGCTCTTCCTTGTAAGTGGAAAAGTGTGATGAAATAAAAGTAATAAATAGTTTTTCTATAAAGCAAGATGAGTTAGAGTTTGCATTTGCTCAGCGTTATTTTCTTCACAAAAGTGAGACAGCTCAAAAAGTATGGTTGCAATATGTGTGTATCTTCAATGTAGAAAGAATATCTGAAATTTTTTCTCTATTCAAAGGTTTGGCCGAGTAGTCCTGGGAGTGCACTTAGTATCCATGTTGTCGTGTAACATTTTTTCTTACAAAGGGATGATGACTGTGTATTGCACACAGTTCCCATCTGCTGGGAAGAGGGTGATAGGACCGAGTTATTTGTTTGTTTTCTGTGAGATATGCCGGTGTGACAGACTCTCTTTTCGTGCCAGCATTGGCACGCAGGGGAGAACAGATTCTGCTCTTTTCTCTCTCTGCTCGGGATCTGGCCTTGCTCCTTTTCTCTGTTTCAATGGTCTCTGTGAGGGTGTGTGATTAAGATTATGTCAATCATGCTCATGTTATTTAGAGACTGCTTTAGGGTGCAGTGGGAGAGGGGTCTCCACGAGGTCCAGCAGTGCGTAACTTTGCAAGCAGGCTAGCTGTATTTATCTAGCTGTTACACAGAAACACAGCAAATACTTCATTATCACCCTCTTCGACTGCAATTTTCAAAAAATAAATAGGCATGCGTGAGGTGGTCAGACCATGTGTGTAATGCAGGTAAGGTGCTTTAGACAACGGTGGATGAGACGAGGACCCTATGATTGCTAATGCAGGCTGACATCAACCATGCTCTTCTGTGCTCTCAGCTGTCTTCTGCTTTCCTTCCTGTATCCTAGAGAGCTTCAACCAAAGGGAATATTCCAGACTGCGTATCAAAATGGAGAAAATAGGAAAGAATGTGCAAATTCAAAAGAAATATAATGGTGTGTGTACCATTGCGAGTCCACACTTGAGTGGACACACAGCTGTTTTGCACCTACAATAGTGAATCGATGGTTAGATTTGCTGTTGCCACTATTTTTATAAGAGTCTCAATCTTCTGGCCATAAATTGCAGATTTTTATAATTTGAGGCAAGATCTTTCCCCAAAATGATTCTGTTGCCCTTTTTTCAAGTGAGGGAGATTTGTATTTCTCTGGGATCACATCATGATCAATCTGACTAGAAATGACAGAAATTTACCATAAATCTCTGGATATTTTGTGGCATTTCCACACAGTAGAATAAAGGTATTTGTATGCAGTTCTCGACAGTTCCATCACGGAGTGTGTCTGCATTCTTTGAGCATTATCCTCAGCTTGGATTTTCTTTCTTAAAAAATATTTTTTTGATAAATACACACTACTGTGTTTATTACTTTAAAATATTTCTTAATGCGGTTTTGTCTTCCCTTTCCATTTTTCAATGGAAATTAATATTTAATTGTATATGATGAGAATAAGCTCATTTTCCCTTTTAATTTCTCTAGTAATGCTCTTTTTCTAGACACACTTGTGCTCTTTGCACTCCAAGCATGCTATTCTATTCTCCATTGCTCAACTTGCTATAGACTGTAACTAAACGTGGTACATTTGGTTTAAGGCTGGAGCATAAATCAAATTTTCAGACCTGTCTTTGAACTATTCAGTAGTTTTATCTTTCAGATTGCCTAATCCAGAAATCAAAATGTTCCTCCTGTACTTTATTTAATACTCTGTTAAATAATTGTCATTCTAAAAAAGCCTTGTTACCTAACTGAAAAAGAGATTTTACAGAACACAGTTTACAAAAATGGTTGTATTTTCCCCATGTTCTACGTGTGCCTAGAGGTGATAAGGAAATTATTCCTCAACCCATGAGATTTTGTAACAGCGTATGGTTGCAGGTGAAGGTGACTGTGTGTTACACCAAAAGGAGCATCTTAAATACTCTTCATCTTCCAGGTTAGAGGCAAGGAGTAGGTGAGGAAAGGGATGCAGGTAAGACTGAGAAAACCGCCCTGATTCATCCACAGCAAAATTTTCTGTCATTGGGCAGTGGCTACACCAAGTACAAATGTTTTATCTTATATTGGCCTCATTTAAATTCAGCATGGCTGGGCCTGCCACACCAGCTGAAATACCTGAGATTCTTTTTGAGGCAGTTGGCACATGTCTCTGGCTGCCTGCTGTTAGTGAGGTGTGCTTTCAGCTGAGTTCTCAGGGGCAGCAGTCTTGCTTCCAGGAGCTCGGGGATATTATTATCCCAATCGACACAAACTTTTGAAATCTTAAAAATGTTTCCATTCTGTTTCAGAGAAAAAGAAGTTAAATTTTCAAATTCTATGAATCATTAACCCAAACAAAACAAAACAAAAAATAGATTGGAGTCATTGAAATTCTTTCACCTCAAATTCACCCCTACATATTTTGATAAATTAGTATGTATTTCTAGATACAGAACTGCAGTATAGATACAATCCAGAACTGCAAGTGCAATGTCTTTATTAAAACATCCTTATTTCTGTTTACAAGATATTTCAAATGGTGTTTTTATTTTTTGAACAGTAAAAACCCCACTTTCTCAACTGTTTTCTTTAAGAAATTATGACAATGGAAACTATCTTGAGAAAAGTTCTCTGCTACCCATTTCCCATGCTATCAAGTTATAGTTTTGGGAACCTGGCAGGCCTGTGCAGTATTTAACTCCCTGTTGTCCTCTGTCAACCCTTTTCCAAGCAGTGGTGACTTGAAGACAGGAAAGAAAAAGCTCCTGAATGGCAAAGAGTTCCCTTGAGATTGATCAAGTACAAGTGGGAAGTTTTAAGCTGCAGATGGAAAGAATGAGTGTCATTCTTCACTGTAGTGTTAAAATTTTCACAGTAGAGGCAGTGTGTTTCTATCCTACATGTGAGTTTACCACTGTTTTATTTTGTGGACCTGTTAGTCTTTGATAGACTGGGTATGAAAATCATTTCTGGACTCTGCAAAGTGTGTGTAGAGTTATTGTTCACTGCTGTGCCCTATTGGAGGCTTGTAGTTAAACCTGCAAATTAATGTGTTCTAGTGTTCAAAGAAATTGTCATTAACATGAGAAAATATTGCATAAAGAATATCTGCATCAGGAATACCAATATTAGTAGGTTAAGCATATTAATTTAAACACAGACCCCTTCTACATCAAATGTAGATGCTTGAACTTGGTCAGAGGATGCCATGTTTAGTTTATTTCATCAGTAGCTATAATGATCATGGAGTAGCACACTCTGAAAATGAGTGCTGCAAAACACTGGAGGCAGTTGAATTTTGAAGCTGTCCTTGTTGGTAAACTATTTCACTGTAAAATGGTTTATTCAAATATCACTGTTGTCTCCTAGCGAGAGCAGAAACTGAACTTTTCATATTCTGCTTTTCATATTTTACAATGAACTTTTTCATATTCTACAGCATTTATAATGACCTTCACAGGTGACATCAGGACTTGCAGGTTTTTTCAAACTCAGATATTTTGCTTTGCTGTCATAGGTAAGCCACTTAAGAGACAGTGTTGAATAAGAACTTAACATTTGGGTTTGCGCACAAATTCTTACACTTTATAAGCACACCTCTTTACAATGTTCTGAAATAAAAGGAGCATGTGTAATTGTTATAAGCTGTTGTTTTTCTCCCTAAGCATTTGTAGGTTTTAAAGACATTCAAAATGGATATTGACTGCATCTAATACTAGATCTGACTTCCGTAAGTGACATAAATGCCATCCTGCAGGACAGCTACAAATGGATGCAATTTCTTAAATTCTCTTTTATTTCAATGGGAAGCTGCTCATGTTTTAGTTTTGCTTATTCTACAGCTTTTCTGTGTCATTTCAACCTTCATCCTGTAAAAAAGGGATACTATCAATTGCACAAGGATGTGAGAAAAAAGAAATAATATTTAAAGATACAAAACATTGTGTAAATAATTAATATCATTCATATTTTTAATAACAATGCTATGATTAGTTCTGCACAAGCTAAAAGGCTCCTAATACAGTTACAAAAATACTCCCGTCTGTTGATGTGCTTTAATTGTATAAAACTAAATTCTCATTATTCAGTTAAAATAAACAAAAAAGAAAAAAGTGTTTTGATCATTCCAACCTGTAGGAGAATGATAGAAGTGCAGCATGTAATCTTCAGCAGTATAACTATTTTAAAAACAAAATACCAAATAAACATGGAAACTTTTCACTTGTGAGTTCAGCATCAGCAGCAGAGCAATCCAATGCCTGTGCTAACCATTCATTAATTAGAACAAGCAAATCCAGCAGAAACAAAAGGAGTAACCTACAGGCTCTTCCTAATTACTGCCCTTCCTCATTTGCTGTTTTTAGCCCACTAGTGAGGATTTTCAGAGCTCTTCTGCCTTTTGCTTTTCTACCATTTTTCATGACATTGATATCTTTCTCCTATACTTTTTTTTTGTTGTGCTTTCTGACCCTGTGGGTTGCTCAATGTACGGGTGGTAGTAGGGCTGACCAACAATGAAGAGGCAATGTGTGCGCCATGTAAAGCCCAGAAGATGTTATTGTGACTCCCTGAGACTGCAGCAGTAGACCTCTTTGGACAGAGAAGGAGGGATGCCCTGAAGACTCAACAAAACTTTTTAATTTTTAATTATTTTTTAAAAATTTTTTAAAAAAAGTTGAGTGAATATTGAGATGAAGGACATTATGAGATTACAAGGGGTGAATATTGAGATAAATGGAATACAACAGATGAAAAAAAAAATGACCTAACATTAGAGACTCACTCAGCACCTAACACTTCAATACAGATGCAACTGTCAAAAGAAATTAACGTTTCCCTAAATCCAACCATTTAAAAATATCATGGGTTTATCCTTCTCAGAACAATAAAATGGCAGTTACTCCAGTTTAAGTATGAAAGAGAATCGTGATTCATTTTTGTAACAGCATCAAGACAGTCGTTACATTATTGATGGGCTTAGAGAGCTCATATTGTCATGGGCAGCCGGTGTTGCTGTTGGTCCATGGGACAGTTGTTGGGAAGTGCTGGAAGTGCAGGGGGCGCTGGCAGAGGGAAGTGCTTCAGGGTCAGGCAGAGCTGCCTCCTCCCGGAATCCTGGAGCGACTGATGTGAAGGCAGGTCCTCAACGTGCAAATGCAATTGAGCCTCAGTCACGTTTCTTTTCTTGCTGGTTGGAACAGGCAGACTGTTGGGCACATTTTCCACTTCTGAAATTCATCGTAGTACTTGGCACGTTTGGTGTTTGACTGAAGAAGTGAACTGGCTGGAATTCTCCCCGTTCCAGATGGCCAACTTCATGGCATACTTAGGGCATAGATGTAAACAACACTGTGTAAGCTAACGTAAACCAGCACAGGCTCTGCTCTGACTGTGCTTACATACCATAACTTGGTGATTAAACTATTTTTGCTCTATAACTGTCTTATACAGCGTTAAAAAGAGGTGTTTCCCTGTTTATGAAATTGGTTTTCTCACAAAGGCTTCATCCATTGTATTTTGGTTAAATTTCATACTAGAACTGTACGTAGTATAAATCTGGTGCCCAGTTGCCATTGATTTATGTGTGAATTCCCAATTCCCTTGAGAAATTTTGAATTTCCTAATTGAAGTGTATAGGGACTTGGCAGTACTGCCTCCTACATTAAAGTTCAGCAAAACATCTTGACTTACAGGATGGAAAGGAAATGGCAAAAGGCATGTGCTTATATGATTCCTTAAATAGGAATGGATTTAAATCATGTTCTTTGGGAATTTTTGTCATTAATTTTAAGATCTTTAGAAGACAGAAGGTACAGGACAGAAGAATGACAATTTCTTTACTTTTTTGTGGGGGACCTGACTGTCTCATTGTATTGTTAATTCCCACCATTTTCATTGTAAAACAAATATTTTAGCAGTCTCTTGATTATGTTATAATTTATTTAGCCTAAGCAACTGAAGAATTATCGAAATGCATTAGGTTATAAATTCTGTGGATTGCTAGCTCATTTGTATCATCTATCATCACTATTTGGATAAAACACGTAATTAGATTTATGGATACAAAGTAGTTAAACACAATTTGAGCAAGAAAATGCAAGAGTTTTCAAAATATTTAAAACATATGCCCATTTCTGGTGTTCTGGAAGTGGAAGTAAATGTAGGTTATTTCAGAAGGTATATTTATAATAGTAAATAAATAAGCAATTTTAATGTAAAGTGTAATATGCTTTCTTAAACTCCCTCAACAGTTGGCATTAACTAAAGCAGAATAAAATATGTTCTTTCTAATAAGAACTAAATCATGTACAATTGAATTTGTGTTTACTAAAAACATGGTTTGCCCTGGCTCAGGTGCAATGGAACCCAAGGTAAAAGCTTTCACAATGGCTTTTCAGACTATAAGAACAGAGGACTCTTCCCTTTTGAGAAGATACAGAACTGGTATTATGATACCTTGGTTATCAGTCTGATATGTGTGGGGAGGGATTAATTTTCTTTTTTTCTTTTTTTGAGAGCTGTTTTCTTATTACTGCAATTAATCCTGATTACAAATGGAGTATCTGGTTGCTGTTCTGGCTCAAATGGAAATGATACATGACAAATTTCAGTGCAGCTATAGCCAGGTGATAGTGTTAATTGATGCCATCCAGTCTCTGTAAAGCTGTTATGACTTAAAGCAACATTACCTTACCTGTCTTTACTACAGCACGTTTTCTCACTTCATGCAATTACTAAAAAGTTCTACAGTAACTTTGATTAAAAAAAAACCAAGACAACTGTCTTTGAATGTAATTTCCTGTACCTATATCCCAGCACATTTAATATTAGGTCTCATATGTCAAAAACAAGCAAGCAGATATCAGCAGCCTGTGTATCTTGGTGTTTCAGGTGGGGAAATGGGAGAACAACTCCCTGAGCCTGAAGTACTCTGTCTGGCCAAGGTACAGCTCTTTTGCAGACAGCGACCCAGACGATAACCATTTGAGTATTGTCACCCTGGAGGAGGCTCCCTTTGTCGTTGTTGAGGATGTGGATCCTTTGATGGAAAGCTGCCAAAAAAACACTGTGCCATGTCGTAAATTTGTCAAAATTAAGTAAGTAAATATGCAACATTCCTTTTTTTTTTTTTTTGAGTGCAAAATGTAGTCACCTATTTTCTCATTAATTCACTCCCTTGCTTCTTTAATTATATAATTGTTTTCTGATACTTTGCTGTTCTTTCCCTCTTGCTTCTTATATTTGCTTTTCCTTCTCCATTTTATTTCCTCTTTCTTTTTCCCTTTACCACACGGTATGCTTTTGTTTGCACATCTTCCTTTTTAATAAGTTGAAATGTTCTGGTTATATACATGTAAGTCACATTGAATTAATGACAAGATAGTAAGTTTATAGAAGATTCAAAGTCAACTAGAATTAGCCCTTTTCAGTCACATGGAAGAAGATCGTGTTCTAAAATTGGATTGTTTTAATGAGTCCTCTTTGAATTGTTTCCGGTTATGTTGAAATGTGCCTGTTTTAATTAGTCTTTAACAATTGGAGAATGTCTCTTATTGAAAATGCATGTTTATGCTGAAGTTTGGTACAGGGGACTCCACTGTAAAACACCACTGTGACATACCATCTAGAGAAAAGTCCCCTGCTTTGATTGCTCTGTAACTTTGGACTAGTCATTAGAAATCAGTGGAAAATTTTTCATTGTGCATTTATCAGTATTGTTTCCCCTGTTCTGTGCTTCAGTCTACATATTTCTGAACTGAATATAATAGTAACAAGGTTTTTTTTTTACTGAGCAGATGTTAGGAAATATAGTGAATGTTTCTGAACATTTGCAGAGACTGGTTGTGCACGTTTCCTAAGTCCAGAGAAACTTTTTTTTTTTTTAACATAGCTGTACTCAGTCAAGTCTAAACTATTTTCTATTTCAATTTTGAATTCTTTCAAAGTATCACATTGGCTTATGAAGATGCTTATGCTGGAAACTTCTAGAGGTCATGAAATGAGCATTTCAGAAAAAAATAAGAGAAAGTCCTCATCTTTGCACTCAAAGGTGGCTTGAAGTTCACCTCAAAGTGCAGAAAAAGGTGCAGCATCCATTTGCATCACGGTCAACTGCTGTGCCTTTATATAGCTTACATGTTGGGGAGTTCTCTGGTTACTAAATGACATGTAGTCTTATGTCTTGAGAGTAAAAGTAATGAATATTTAATCTAAGCCTAAGAGAGAGATTAGTAAGAGGAAACTGTATGTCTTGATAGAGGAGTGAAGTGCAGTCGGCTGGATAGTGCAGCAGAGAGTGTGTCCTACAAGGTCTACCATTATCTTCTATTTATCTCCCTGTGTTACGATTAGTAAGAGCTACAAACACCATGTAAAGCATCCTCTGAGTTATTCAGAAAACCATGGTCACTCACAAGTATGACAAAATGTTGTTTCACAGTATGCTAAATCTTGCTCTTATGGTTCTTCTGTTTTTCCCGGTAGAAAAGTTTATGTCTCTGCTTTCTGTTGACAGCAACTCAACTAATGAGGGAACTAACGTAAAGAAGTGCTGCAAAGGATTCTGCATCGATATCTTGAAGAAGTTGTCTAAAACTGTCAAGTTCACATATGACCTGTATTTGGTGACTAATGGGAAACATGGCAAAAAAGTCAATAATGTGTGGAATGGAATGATTGGTGAAGTAAGTTCTGTTAGGTAAAAGAGCTCTTAAGTAAGAACTTAGCAACGTTTGTTTTTAATTCTTTTGGAGAAATGAGGTATTCTCTACTGAGTGGTATCTTCTCTTTGTGGCTCAGGTGGTATATCATCGTGCAGTTATGGCTGTGGGGTCTCTCACTATTAATGAAGAGCGCTCTGAAGTGGTTGACTTTTCAGTGCCATTTGTTGAGACTGGGATTAGTGTCATGGTGTCACGGAGCAATGGCACAGTTTCACCATCTGCTTTTCTAGGTATGATTCTCCAACTCCTCCAGATCATTTAATTGCATTCCTGTAGAGTTGGGTAGGTTTCACTGGTTGTTAAGCTATATAGTGTATCGACATGTTTCCTCCAAGTTTTGAGTTTTACATTTGGAAGTTTGTACCGTGTCAGCACGCTGATTAACGTGATTATTAGCACATTGGTACTGTTGGTTTCAAACGCAGTAAGCGAAAACCAATGATAGTGTTTTCAGTATGAAAAAGAATCCCTCAAAATCTTCAGTTGGGAAAATTACTTTGTCAAAACCTGCTTAACAAACTAATTTATGCTTCTTTAGCCATTATAAATGGTTTAATATTTTTTACACTCACATTTACAAAATAATTTTAAAAGCCCTTGTAGAATAGTTAAGAAAAAGAGACTTCCTTATGATTAGAGGAGATCTGACAGCTACTTTGGTAACAGTTACTTCTGGCTTCTGAACACTGTACTACTGCACTGGAGAGCTTCTGAGTGTTTTCTCCATTGATGTAGTTGATGTAGTTGCGATACAGCAAAGAAATCAAAGGCTGGACAGAAAGATGATGGGATACAGAGAAACAAAGACTTTGGTCTTCTTTCCATATTTGTTTTTTGTTTCAATTGTTCATTTCTCCTTTTATTATTTCCCTCTCCTTCTCTTTTAGTGCTTATTGTTTACATTAATATTTGGTGGTTAGTCTGAATTTACCTGAAGCTGAAAAGAGAATGAGCCATGAGACGGATCAAAAGTGCCTGGAATGCTGTGCTCCTCAGAGTGTATTTGGGCCGAGTGTTTATAAAGATATTGTGCACAGGAAAGCAGTGCTAGTGACACTAAAATCCTTTAAGTGAAATTGAACAAAAATATCAGTATTTTCCAGTTATCTTAATGAACAGTTTAATATGTTCAAGTCCATTGGGTCAGCAGTGAAGCTAATTTTGCAGCACTGATTGGATGGTTTCTTTTTAGATTGCTAAGTGTAAGTTCTTCACTTCCACTGAAATCGCATGTAACCATTGAGGAACAGATTGTTGGAGTAGCATCAGCTTCAAGTAGGCAAATAATCCGGTTTTCTTGCACAAAAATCATCATTTAGCCACAGAGCTTGTTTCTCATACCTGTTCTGTAAAGGCACATTACAGAGATGATGCAAATAAATATAACCCAGTGAGTAATCAAATAACTCCCATAGCCGATGAACAGATTTTGGTGGAGGTTATTTTGCTTAATGAATGAAAGACTTTTTAATGAAATTACAGCAGGCTATACTTTTAATGAAAATATTCAGACAGTGGCTTTTCATTTCTATAAGTCACAGACTTGTAAAGTTAATTCATTTTTTAAATTGCAGTCACAGCATGTTGAAATTATAACTTGAAATAGAAGTACTGGGGTGTTTTCTAAATGTGCTGCAAGTGCAGTTGATTTTTATTACGGACTTTGCTTACCTCGTAAAAACCTGCTTACAGCTGCCATCAAAAGAGATGCTACTTTTGCGTTTTTCACAACAACATAGTTATTAGTTTTCTAAAATGCATTTAATGTTATTGGTTTAGTTGGACATACATATAATTCAAAAAGTGAAAATAACCCCTCCTTATAAAGCTCTGTAGAATAGCATTGTTTTGGAAGAAATCTGATTTGCTGCACCAATAAATCAAGTCTGTGCTCTCAGAAGTATGTTCTGGTTTTTTAGACGTAGATGAAACTGTCACTTTACTGGAACTGGCTGTGTATTTCGATGTGGTGTGCAGAATAGTAAAATGCTTTGCCAAGCAAAATGCTATCAGGCAGATAACTGAGTTTATTCACAGGCAGAATTTGTTTCAATTAAGTGAATGTCTAAGAACAGAGTTACCTTACATAATTAGTTTAAAATATTTTTTAAAACATGTAAAAGACAATATTTTTTTTTAATTGGCACTTGATTTTACAGTTCATGAAATATCAGTTTTTGTGATTTGTTACTATAAATGTAGACAAGTGCAGGATTTTGTCCTAACTGGGTTTTCCATTCAGTGGTTGTGTCCAATAGAGCTAAGTAACTGATGGGCTGATGGCCTCTTCCTCATTATCTGCTGTGTTCTGTTTCTGATGTGGATGTCTCCTTCAAAGGAGAATTTTATCCATATTAAAACATTTTCATATCCTACTAGAAATCATATGTAGTAGATGCACAAATAATGTTTTTAAAGATTCTGTGGATATTTTATTCTACTTAATTTAAACAAACAAGCAAACAAAGGGAAACGTCAAATACAAATTTCTATATATTTAAGAAGGAGAGAGTACATAGGTGAGGTCAGTTTTCTCTTTTGGAGGCATTGGTGGAATAGGAAATCTGTGCCCCTGTTCATTTTATGTACAGTTTAAGCATTGTTTGGGTGGTGGGAGGTAAAACTCGATGTTAGTGGAGTACTGCATCTTTTTCATTGCTCAATATTCTCCATTGCCAATCATTTGAAATGTACACTGGCAAGTCATATATTAGTATTTTTCTGCCATATCATAGCTTTTCTGAAAATTCTTATAAAACCTGCTGCTTGCCTGAGGGAAGTTCTCTTTCTGTCCTTTGAGAATCAAAGAATGGTGCTGAATGTGTAATTTGAGCTCTAATATGACAGGAAGATTGACTTTGTTATTCAATTGATTTTGTAGTTGTTCAATCTTACTGCTTGCTATTTTAAATAGCTTTCTATTTTCCTATTGCTTCTTTAATCCTCCACCATTACCAGACTGCTTAAATTATTAAAGGCCATTCTGCTTAAACTGTTATTGTTTATAGCTCACTTTTTCACATCAGCTTGTTTTGCCCTTTTCCTTTTTAGATTTTGACAAATTACTATTGCTGTTTCTACACTCTTGCTTTCGATAAAACTCTTATCAGGCTTGCTTTCTTCTATGAAAATGCTCTCAAAATTGTATGATGGTTTTGTGTGAATTCCAATTTATTCCAGTTAATGTGTGTATTCATAGAATATTTATTATTAACTGCATTTGGCTACAGAATGTCCTTTACCTGCCTGCATCTCAATGGATCTTTCTCTGCCTTTTAAGAATTCTCATTTTTTGCTAACTTACTATTCTCTTCCAAACAAATAATTATAGTGTTTGAAATAACTTCATAACCTGTCTTAAAAATAAAATCACTGAAAAAAAAATTTTTAAAAAAATACTGTTTCTTACCCTTATCTTAAAAACAGAAAGAGAGCAGTTTGACTTAAAATTTCACTGCCTTACCTTTTTAGTTCACATCCAAAATTACCAGTGGGGCTATTTGGAATTTTATCTTTTCTTGGTTCCAGATTTCTGAAGAAATTGTTGCAAAGGCAAATGATCTCATGAGATTTCCATGCTTGGACCCAAATTGTTACACTTCATTCTGGTTCTGGGTGAACCATTCATGGTAACTCAGGCAAGGTTCAGACCGGGCTATTGGGTTTAACACACCTCAGCTCTCACCCATGATTGTTTCCTGCAATGATGGAAAATGATGGAATAATGGTTCAAATCTTAACTTAAATTCACAGAATGAAGAAGTCAGAATGGAGAGACCTCTTGGGCTTTCAAAAACAGGCAAAGCATTGCGACATACTAACTTGTCATTTCAAGGGTTTCTTGATTCTGTCCTAATTTGCAGGTTTTTCTTCCTCACACTTCAGAGCACACTCACACTTGCATTTTCTATCAAAATGAGAATATAAAATGCCCCCAAATAAGCTGACCTTATAAAGAGATATTACTTTGCCATACAAAACCTTTGTTATGTATATCCTTGTACCATGACAGCTACCACGGGGATTCCTGAAGTGACAGAGAATTTGTGATTGGGCAAAGGTGTTATTTAAGAACTTTGTGTTATCAAATACTATTACCATATCCAGCACTTTCAAAAAGTTGCTGCTTAGTCTGGTATTTGAAACTGCTTTCAGTTTTCTGTTCCAACCTACTCCTTTTACTTAATCATGTTTTTTCTGTCTTTCAAACTGACATTCAGTTTTCCATAAAAACCTTTTGATTTCAGAAATTTACTCCCAGATGAGAAAGAGACTTTCAAAAGGATGTGTTTGCAATTGGTAAAAAACAACATCTTCATTTCAGGTAGATGAAAGTGAATACAGAGAGAAAAGAATTCTGAAACAAAAAGAATTAGATGAATGCAAGTATTTAGCTTTTTCCCCTAACACTTTTTGTTGGCTAGAAAAATGAGAGAGAATTCACTGAGTTACTAAATGCATTAAACATATACTTAATTGCTTTTGCTCTGCGTAAATACAGTGATAATGGTAAGATCGTTCTGTTGATACATGCATGTAATATAGGATAAATACAAATGGGTGACCTGATTGTAAACCGAATAAGCAGCGAGTCAAACCAATTTGCCACTCGGTGTCAGTGAAGGCTGTGTCAAAGAAAAGCGTACAGCCTTTCTTTTTTGAATTGCAGCTTACATTTAAAATTTTGACTGCATGAGTTTTGTGTATAGTTACAGCAGTTCTTCATGTATTGCTACTTAGTTATTTGCTAGCACTTTGCTTGGTAAAAGGTAATTTAAAGCAGGGCGCTGGGCTTGCCTAGCCAAAGACATTGGTTTAATGAACTGTGTTTCTGTTTCTCTTGTCTGTTTTGCTGCAGAGCCTTTTAGTGCTTCTGTCTGGGTGATGATGTTTGTGATGCTTCTCATTGTGTCTGCTATGGCTGTCTTTATATTTGAGTACTTCAGTCCTGTGGGATATAACAGGAACTTAGCACAAGGGAGAGGTAAGCTTTCATTTTACACAACCCTAAAGCTATCAAAAAATAATGTATTTCCCATCCTTTGCCCTCTGTCTTTTAAAATAAACATAACATAGGAATAAAACAGTAAAAGCAGCTATGAAACATTGCTTACTGTTAATTTAAAATGTGATTTCTTGAGGCCTTATGTGCTTATGTTTGTATTCTAATTCATTGGAATAAAGACATATAGAAAGGTAAGTGATGTCAGAGAGAGCTGTATTCAGGCAGCGTTTGGTTAGTATACTGTATCAGTTGTGAAGTGTCAACTTAAAAAAGCATTGGAGTAAGTTCTACAGGCTCCTGACTTATGAATTCACACTTAGCTCAGAGATAATGATCTAAACTGGTGTGGTTTGGTGGATAATCTGGAAAAATGGCAGTTATGTTGTATTTAGTTTTATATAGTTGCTATAAAAAGTGATTAACTCAGCCTTGAAATGAGGCCAGTGGCAGAAGGGCATTGCTTCTCTCTGAGTAGCATCCATGGTTATAGACACTTTGTTTCTAAAATATACCAGCACAACAAATTCAATACGGCACTTGCCTTTCTCAGTGAAAGCTGCAGTTCTATATTATTAGCACTTTGACCTGAAAATGAGGATTCCATTTACTGTGGTGCTCTCATCCTTCCCTTTCTTTACTTACAGTTCAGAGTGCAGTCTGGTTTTAATTTCTAAATCATGCTTGCCTCATTTTGTAACAGAGATCTTCCACCTTAGTGAAAATAGTTCTAGGGACTATTACAAGCTAATGGTTTCTTCTAGATTATGATTGGTTTACTCCCTGAAAAAGGAGATTATTGTTCGGATGATGTTATCAATTTGGTAAGATGGTAATTATATAACCTGTTTCCAAAGGAAACACTGTGTTTATGAAGAGGAAATCAAAGGTGAATAAAGAGACGGGATCCAAGGGCTAGGCTGTTCTCTTCTGTGCCACCTCATGTGCCGGAATTGATTATTTTGTGTACTTATGGCTACAAAGACATATTATAGTACTAGACCAAGCTAACTTAGCTCAGGAGACTTGCCGCAAATCCAGCTGTCATACATTTGAAATGTGGGAAGCTTAAAATAAATGGGAATCTTTCTGTAGATTACTCCTTTCCCTGGGCATTTTTGGCAGGATGAAGCTCAGTGGTCGTACAATCTCCAGCAGCATAAACAGAACTTTAGGCTGCTTTCCTGGCATATGCTTTCCTTATTGATGCTCAGAAACTGCATATTGTCTCGGCATCAGCCCAATCTTAAATGGCTCTAGAAGGTGGTTTTACAAACCAGAAGTCAGGTGCGTTTTACTGCACTCTATCTTCTGAGCACTTCTGCAAAATATAAGACAATAATCTAAGATGTTGTCCTTGATTACATTGTGAAAAAATTGTAGTGTATTAGAGAGCATTTCCACTGTAATGAGAACATGCACGGAGTACACCCACTTCAGGTTTCATTCTTTTAATAGTAATTATATTATTATTAAAATAAATTATAATTACATTAATAACTAATTCAGAACTTGTAACGTGCATCCCCTTTGATAAAGGGGCAGGGAAGGAGGCAATATTACAGATGTCTGCATCAGACCTTATTGTCTGAATTGCTATTTAATTAAAAAATACTCATATAAAGGTCAAATGAGTCACAGTCAGGGGAGGCCTGTTTCTCTCTATTGTGGATGATGAGAGTCTAGATGACGAGCACTATGTGATGACTGCACTGCACTTACCTAGAGCTGGGTAAGAACTAACTTCCCTTTGTTTTCATAGCACTCTACAAATAAGGCATTTTAAGTGGATAAGAGCATTGCTAATCCCTATGTGGTGCTGACCACTTCTTGCTTTGGGATGAATTTAGAATGGACTGAAAACAGGAATAACAAAAATTACAGAATGGATTAGCTGTGTCAGGTTTTTACCTGTAATGCCAACAGGAGCTGACTCTGAAGGTGTGAGGTGGCCAGAGCCTGGGTCGCTGTAAGTCGCGTACCTGTACAGGTACCCGCTTTGTCTTGCCCTACTGATTTATCCTCTGACTGCAAGGTTGCTTAGAAGTAGGCGATGGAGTCACACATTTTGATCTTAAACATGCTTACAAAAAGTTCAAAAAGATGATGTTGGAAGATTGGAGAGAATACAAAATGATTTGTGTGAGAAAGGTACTAGAATTTAATTATTAAGACCTAAACCCCCAGTTTTCCATTTTACATATCCGCTGGCACTGACGACTGAAAGGGGCGATACAGTGGCACATACCTTACTACAAGAGCCAATCACTTTGCTTCTACTTCAAACCTATGCTTTCCATGTTAATTTCAAAACTCTTGAAGTAAATGCGACATAGAAAAATGTTGAAATATTTTTTAGAAATGCAGAAATAAGTGCCATTACAATAGAGAATACCTGTGGTAAATCCCCAGGTTCTGTTGGGAGTACAGTGAATATGTTCTGCAATATTTTTTAACTATATCTTTGTGAGTACTTTTTTGTTATTGTGTAGAGTATCTTGCCAAGGTTCGATTTAATTGCAACAAAAATAGCTGCTCTTTGCAATTACAGATCCCCACGGACCATCGTTTACCATTGGAAAGGCGGTGTGGTTACTCTGGGGCTTGGTGTTCAACAACTCTGTGCCCGTGCAAAACCCCAAGGGCACGACGAGTAAAATCATGGTGTCGGTTTGGGCTTTCTTTGCTGTCATCTTCCTGGCCAGTTATACTGCCAACTTAGCTGCATTTATGATTCAAGAGGAATTTGTTGACCAAGTGACTGGACTGAGTGATAAAAAGGTAGGTCTTCAGCTCAAAAGAGGTCAGCGTCCATTCTTCGTAATCCTTCTACAAATTTGTACTTTGTACTAAAAGTACTCTGAGCAAGATAATAAGCTAAAACTGGATGATTTGATTCTGAGTGTAAGCCTTTTTCTAACAAACCTGAGACCCAAAGCATGAAAATACCAGACTGTTTTCAAAGCCTTTGAGTCACCTTTTCAAAAGTTACTGCATTAATTGAAAAGTACCTTTTTGTCACATCGTTTTGTGATGGAAATCAATTCCTGTTTGATTAAAAGGAATGCCTCACCAATATAAAAAATTTGAAAAATAAAAAAGTCAGCTTGAATGCAGGGACATTATTTGAACATCTCTGTGTGGAATATTAATACTATATTAATAGAAAAAATATTTCTATAAAAAACAGCAAATATCCAGTAATTATTGGAAGCCAGTTAAGGCTCCTGAAGAAATGTCATTTTGCTTTCTATGTAATGTGCAAGGAAGTTATAGAAAGAGTTCGGATTTAAAGTGGTACCAGCACAAATAAGCAAAGAGAAATGATAAAAAGCGATACAGTTGTCTGTGTATGTTTGAATGTTTTCCTTGTATGAAATGGCAAGAGTAAATCGGAAAAATAAACAGAAAATTTTGGAGTTTTCGTTATCATATTGAAGTGAGATGTACATTACATAGGATAAGGTGCAGAATTTTGATCTGTTTGTGGAATACACTTTCCTAATTCAAAAACTTGTGTGAGAATTGCACTTTGAGCAGTAGACTCCGATAATTCACGTAAACCCTGCTCAAGTTTCACACAAATTGACAAATAATAGATATGCTTATTTTTCATATTGTTGTAGCTTGACTGAACTTTCTTCTGCTGAACGTATACTTCCCAGGTGTTTGTACTTGTGAAGTTTAATCAATATTCTTATAAATCAGAAAACTGGCAATTACTTCTTTTTTCATTTCATTTGTGTGTCTGCTTCGTAACAGTGATATTGCATGAAGGGACTGAAGCTCGTTTGTAAAATGATTGTTGAGGTGGATATGCACAAAATACATGAAGGCCATGCTGTTTTCAAGTTTGTGCCCAGTTGTTTTAAAATGAAACTAAATATTGACATTAAGAAGTAATATTTAAATATAGTATAGCACAGGGGAGAACTTCACAAGGGATTTATCTCAAGGGACAGAAAATGCAGGAAATTGTTATTCAAAAGAAGGCAAGAGCTCAGATAGCCTTGTGTCTTTTTTTTTTTTTTTAGCTGCTTTTTATGACCCATCTTTGATTGATCTCCTGAAGTATCAAAGCATGAATTGCAGGCATGGCTGGGGAAAAGACAGATAAAAAGAAACAAAAAATGATAGTAATTTTGTTTTCATTAAGTTGTGCTGTCGCAAAACCTTTGAAAGAGTATGAAGACTGTTAAATATACCTCTATTTTAAGATAATATTCTTAGTAAAAGACAGATAAAAGGTATTCTTCTCTTGAGGATAAAAAAAAGGATTTGAGAAATGTCTTTCTGCTGTTTGTGAGAAAGTACAGAGTGTTTTCCTGGGAAGTCTTGGTTTTGGCAGGATTTGGCTTGCACCTGGCACAGTACTAGTGTTCGGGTCTGGCAGTGCACCCTTATTTTCCTCTCTGCTGGCTGTTTGCCACTCTCACCTATGGGCTGGGAAAATGTCAGTATTTATTCTGTAGCTTTTGGCTAATAACTTCCTTATTTTTGTTATTTTTGTATTGTCTCCTCTAAGTAGGATTTTATTTGCACAAAAAGCAAAATAAAAATAGAAAAATACTTGAATCAGAAAATACCATCTGCTTTTGTGTGGTCTTCTGATTATTTATTTGATCTGCCACCTTTGTTTTTATTTTACAGTTCTTTAAATTTTGCCTGAAGCATATAGATATAAATCAGGGAAGCCATGCCTTTTCTGATTAAATGAAATACGCTAGAAGTCCAGAGAAGCAATGATGATCTACTCCAAAATACTCCTTGTCATGCACAGGTTTTGCTACAATCCTGAGGTTTCTCCGATTTTAAAAATTCAAATAATTTAGGATAATTTATGGGGATATAATCTGGTTCGTGTTAAATTATTTTTGTTCCCTCTCTGCCTTGTTGATCAACATTGTTAGTAGGGGAGCAGTTCAGGAATTTGATTTTACTGTTGTTCAGTAGAGAACTCTGATCCTTGCTGCAAGCAACGTAATAATAGGCAAAGGCCAGTGAGAAGGGACTGAAGCATGAGTAAAATTAATTTTAAGTAATATCTAGAAATTCAATAAATTTTTGAAAAAACTTCTGGGCTGGTAAAGCAGTTTACGGTTCCCTCCTCTCCCCTTTTTCCTACTGCCACAACTGAAGAGTCAAGCTCTTTGTCAATGCAATAAAGTATTCCCTGTTTGATACTGAGGTTCCTCAGTCCAGCTCCGTATGTGACAGACTATGGAGAAGAGAAGCCAGGAAAAAGCCCTTCTCTCTCTGAGCAGTCATCCCTGACCCTCAGCATTTGATACCTTCCCGTTTAGGAAACGTGTTACGCTCTAGCATCTGGTTCACCAAGTTTGCTGAACGTGTGATAACACCCTCTTCACCCTTCTGTGCTTTGAGACCTCTTGATAGTTTCCCCAGCCTTCATAATGTTGCTAACGAATTTCTGAATGCCATGTCATCTATGTGTCACCCAGAAATATATGGCACAGCATGTACTGGAGTTATTAGGGGTGGGTGTTCATGAACTCAAATGATTCAGAAGATGAGGAGAAAATTATATTTTGACATCCTTGTGTATGTAAAAGAATTTTAAAAGCTTTGTGTTCATAAAAAGTTACAGAAAATGATTCCAAAAGTATCCAGCACAGCTGCCACTTGTGGCAGTTGTTGCTTTTGATACCATTTAGGCCTTTTCATGTAATGAAAGAGAGACATTACTGAGGGAGAATAGATAGCAGTGGACAGAATTGTCTTGCAAAGCATTTATCTGCTGTGATTCCTCCACACCGTCACGTTTTGAAAAATGTCCCATTTGCATGAGGTCTAAGGGGTTCTCTTCAACCTTCAAAAGAAGCCTTAGTTATGCCATTTACAGGTTCCTTATTTTTGCAAGATTCACAGTATTCTTGCAGTGTTGGCTTTCTATTTTTGTGCAAAAGATGTTACAAGTTCTATAGGTACTTAGAGATACGTCTGTGTCAAAAGGCAGCAGGGATGATGGGGCAGTTAGGGTGACCCTCTTACCTCAGCCCATCTTTCCACTTCAATATTAGAGCTTTACAGTGCTTTTTGAGAGTTGTCAGACAGATACTGACTGCATTTCAGTACCTGGTGATTATCATAATAGTCTTGGAGTTGCTGAACACAGTAGCTATATTTTTCAAAGACAGGAAATCAGATTGTCAGTGTTTTCCATCTGGTAAAATAAGAAAGCAGAGAGTTCAATTATGGTTTTTTTTTCTATCACTCCAAAGCAGCTGTAATTCCCATTAAAATCTGAGGGAGAATATTTACTATTTTTTACTGTTTTAGTAACGTTTTCCACAGTTCTTAAAATACTCCAGAACAATAACAAACAACTGCTCTGAATACCCAAGTGTGCAAATCTTCAGATTAAGTCAATATTTAATATTTGTGAAAGATCTCTTTACTGACTTTAATGAAATTGTCAGTTGTATTAAGGCATATAGGTAAAATAAAAGAAAAGTAATTCGACTGTTTCCTCAGCTCAGCCATCCTGTTTGGGATTCCTAGATGAGTAGGATTCAAGTTTTGTTACCATGTGCCACAGTTTTAGCAGTTGGTAGAGCATGGGGAAACAAGAACTAATTGATTAGTCTTCTGAATAATAGTAGATCTCTCCAGAATTATGATTCAAGCAGGGGGCTTGTTCGTTCAATTTAGGGATTTTATTAACAATTAAGAAAACCTTAATATTTCAGAAAATGTCTAGGAAGAAATTTGCTTCCTAGTAGACATGATATATTTTATTTCCCATCATGAGGCTTCAGGGAAAATGAGTCCATGTAGAGACTCGATACTTCTTTCTTTCTTGTCTCATGCCTGCCGCATAGATCTTTGCTGCAGTCTCAGAGCCTATTTGCTTCTCCAGGACATGTCAGTTCACAGAATACAAGTTTACAATTATTGACAAAAACTTTATACACTTTAAATGTGAGTGCATGGTTAGTAAAAAGACTTTAAACTCTTTCTTTTTTACAAGTAGCCTGTAAGCAGGCAGTAGTAGCAAACAATCGCTTTCAAAAAATTATCTCCTTATGACTCTTGTATTTGTTGTGAGGTGTTTTGTGCCAGGAAATTCAAGTCAATGGATGGTTCCAAACCATTTCTCTCTGAATTTTCTGTATTTGAATTCCTGTATTAATTATTTCATCCCTTGGATTGTTTGTCATCCCCAAGATCTTTGAATGAACTAGTACTTTTTATTAATCTTTGCTCTCTTGCAGAAATATTTTTGTGTTCCGTGAATGTTCAGTTTGGGATACCTCAATTTCTTCAACCATTCCTAAGGGAAGAAACTCCTCCCAAAATCTTAAACTCATATGCATGTTCTTGAAAAGTGAGAATAATCAGAACCAAATTCCATTTCTAAATTACGAGTACACTCCACCATAACCTTCCCGTTCCTTTAGTTCCTGTGCTATACCTCGGGATTAGGAATTGAGCTTGCAGGATACTCACCACAGCTGAATTTCCAAAAAACGTCAGCTATAGGAACAGCAGCAATTTTTACAGGTCTTGAAATTGGCATTGTTTCTTTAGGTTTTTTTTTCAGTTCTGTTGATCGGGGAATTTGATACAGACATTAGGAAATAATGGAAGTCATCTCACTACTTCAGGGATCTGTAGATTTAAGTAAAGTTAATCCAAAGCTACATCTATATGAGTAGAATCTCTAGACATATATTTAAGTGCTGGGTTTGTCTCAGTGTTGCATAATAAACACAAAAGGAGATAGCAAATATAGACTAAGAACCATGACTAGTATACAGTGTAATTTTAGTTCATGGGTCAATTAGTATGTGTAAAGTAGTAGCAAAGTAATAATTTAAACAGTTAAGCTATGAAAAGGGGAAATGAGAAAAGTAAGACATCTGTTAGCTAAACAAATAGAGAAAAATAGAGTTCATTCATTTATGCTTTGTCAAAATATGCTTAATTAAAATGAAGCATTTAATTGTAGTACTGTAACATGAAAATATTGTTGTAGCAATAATTTCACAGTCAAGGTTTGATGGAATTGAAAATACTCCCAGTTGTTGTATGAGTTTATTTATATTCTCTTTGCAAATTGGCACTGGATCCTGGGAACTCTTGATGCACTGAGACCAAACTTTAAAAAGAGAAGCATTACATATGTAGCCCAAAAGAAGCAGCAACTGTATAAATATTAGATGTCTCTTGCAGCACAGAATAGAAATAGATTGCTCTTCTAACTTCAATAGTAAAAACAGAGTGCATTTTACCGTGGAATTTATGGGTGACTGCTTTTATCAATGCTCAATTGAATTTCCTCATTAGCCAATAGTTCCTCTAATTTGATCGGCCTTTTTCATTTATTTCTTAAAGAAACATTTTAACTTAATCCTGAAGTATCACTTGGTATTTAAAGGGATATACTGAAAAGGCGCATATAAAAGTTTCGGGTCTGTTAGCAAAAGTTTATGTACAATTATTTGAATGATTTCCAAATCTGAAACCTGAGGGTGCTCTGAGCTATTGCTATTCCTTTGCAGATATTCCCTGGCTTGTTTGTCTGTGCTGATGCAATAGTGATATAGAGGGTAAAATGGTAGAATAAACCGATATGCCATCAAGCAAACGGTTTGTCGTTTTAACTGAGCTGTTTTTACTTTGGATGTAGATGTTTCTGTAAGTTCAGCCAGTGTGAAGACACAGTTTCTGGTATAATAGAGCTCAATTAACTCACAGCATTTGCCTAGAAGAAATTTGAGGCAACTCATACAACTTCTGGGATTTTTTTAACCTGAAATTGCCCTTCTTCACATTTTGAATGCCTGAAACACTTTGCTTTTCCTGTTTCTCTCTAGTTCCAAAGGCCATATGATTATTCACCTCCTTTTCGATTTGGAACAGTCCCAAATGGAAGCACAGAGAGGAATATCAGAAACAACTACCCTGATATGCACCTTTACATGACGAAGTATAATCAGAAAGGAGTTGAAGATGCCTTGGTCAGCTTGAAAACTGGGTAAGCTTTTCCCATTAGTTTTAAAGAATACTGTAGACTTTGCAGAAAATGAGAAATATTGATCTGTACTTACTGTGATACACAGCATGCCCAACATCAGTCTGTTCAGTACTACATGGCTCTTTTGTTTTTTTTCCAACTGCACTGTACAGATAGCAGAAAGGAGAAGGATTGCCTGTGATTTGTACGACTATTTTAAAATTGTGTAAAAGCTTTAATGTCCTATATAAAATAGATTCAAAGGGCAGAACTAGTATTTCTCACATTTAAAGAGAGATGATACAGATGGACCTCGATTTGGGTGGGGGCTCAACACAGAAGATATTTTGTCCAGTTCCTCGTTATCTTTGCAGAAGTCTCTCTCATAGGAATGTGCTTTCCCAGGGTGAATTTCTGACAAAGCTTGTTTGCCTGGCCAGTTTACAGCTACTTGTTATTTCTTTTCAACCTCCCATCCCTTTGGTATGCTTTTAGGTCTACTCTTACATTTTCTTCACTCTTCTAATTAGCATGGACCCGTACATTTACTGTCACAGCTGAAGTATTGACTTTGTTCATAAAATCTGTACAGATTAAATAGTCTCAAATGTACTATCTAGTCCTGCTTCTGGGAATGTTGGTAAATATTGTGGCAAATATTCTTGTCTTTCTTCCTCAAGATCTGAGATTTAGACTTGAGTGCTATCCATCCTTTTCTCTCTCTGAAGTAGCTCATTCTGCCTGGTTGAACAAAGAGACTAAATTTTCATTCTTAATCCTCAAAAGGCATGAGGGTTCCTCACTTCTTGTATTGGTATTCATCTGGGGGACAGGAATGTGTTAGCTCCAGTAATCTTTTCTAAACATATAGGCTTGATAATTGCATGTGTATTTTTGTTAGTAATACTGGATTATAATAATCCTAATTTATCAATATAGTTTGTTTAGGTGAGAAGGCTAAGTTAGCCATAGTGGATTTGAGTACATCTACCCTAGTGGCTGTTTCAAGGCACGTCTCGCCTGCTATTATTTATGGTGAACACGGACACATTTCTTCTGGTAGTAATTTAAGCTGTTAATTTTAGTGCTTTTTTGGGAACTGCTTGTCCTTTTAATTTTTACTCTCCTTCTCCCAAATGTGTAGGGGATTGTAACATATTTCTTATCCAAAAAAACCTGAAGTCCCAAAAACTTTCCTTAGGGCGCAGGTTCCCATCTTTAAAACGTTATCCTTCATTCCCTTTCCTTCTCTGCTGTCTCCCTGTTGCTGTCTAGAGTCCCTCTGTCATCATTTCTCAAGGCATTCTCACCTGGCATTTCTAAGCGTGGTTTGTCCCATCCTATGATAGATGTGTAGCATAACGTGAGATGAACCTCGCCCAAGGTCTTCCAAACCAGAGGCAGAGCTCCTGCTCTGACCGAGCCTGTGCAAGTTATATTTCCTGGGTGACAGCTTAATTATGCATTGTAGATACTCAGCTGAATGCTACTGTTCCTGCTGTGAATTTTTAAAGAAGCTATCCTTAATTTCAGCCATTGCTAGGGCTAGTTCAGTTGGGTTGGTAGTTTATTTAGGGGATTTATATTCCTTGTACTTTTCACCAACCATTTGTGTTACTGAAAGCCCTGAAAAACTGCTGTTAGCTTTAAAATCTGGACATTCACTAAAACTCAGGCTGGCTGCTCTGTGCCAGCTGCTCCTCTTCCTCAGAAGCTTTAGTCCTTTTGACAGCATACGCTATTCATTTTTTATAGATAGATATATTTTTTTTCCCGTTGGAATTTCTTTCCTCTTCTAAGTGATTTCTCAGTGTGGACACCCCAGGTGTCTACTGTGCTCCCCGTGACAGACAGTTCTGTAGCAGATGGTGCAAATAAGCTGCCATGTGCAGTGTTTTCCAGATCGATATAAGTAACTGCTACATACAGCTGTGCTCCTCAGTATTTTGTCTGATGGCACCTACAGAAGGATTAAACAGCATGCTGTTAGCTGCTGAAGTTTCTCACAATAGAAGTGTCATTTTGTGTTTTGCTTATGTGGCAGGTTTGGACATTCCAGCAGGAGAGTAGTGTCAAGTGGGCTTACGTATTCCCTGCCTTCAGTTTCTGTTGAGCAAGAAGACCCTGTAAACTCAGTTACAGATCAGGCAGCATGATTATACCTTCTTTTTGCCTCAGAGCGGTTTCTCTCTGGAAAGATGATTTCATTTAGCTGTCCAAACTGATCAGGCTCTGTCATCCTCACCTGCCACTGTCACCTTGAGCCCACCCAGATTTTCCTTTTTGCTAAGACTTTCGGTGAGGATGTGCTGGAAGTTCCTGTGGGTGACAGTTCAAGAATCTGCTAAAAGTGTTCTGAATGAAAGAGACTGTAAACTGTGGGACTGTAATAACTTGAATTCTCTGTAGAGAAGACAATAGAAAAGCAATAATAGGTATTTGGTCATGTATTACAACTCCTTGCCTCTTTTTCCCCAGACTCATATTCTTCAAAACACCATTTTTCAATTCTACAAAATTTTCTGTTCTGTTCCTCAGTATACATATCTGTTTCCTCATTTTTTGTATACCTGCTCTCTCTCTTCTTCATTTTTCCCTCGTGAATTATTTGACCAGATTCTTTCTTCCATGTAAAGTTTGCTCTTTCATCCTTATCTAGACTTGGTCAAGCTTTCACTTTCCCTACTTTGCTTGGTCACGTGATTTTTAATCCATCTTGCCCCATGGAGGCCACGTTGTCGCTGCTCTTTTCAGGATGACCTGTCTCTCCTTCCTCGCACTGCTTCTGCTTCTGTTTTCCTCTTCAGCGTGTGTGTGTTCTGCTTACCTTATTGCAGCAATTTGGTCTGTTTTCATCTTCATTTCTTGTCAAAGCTATTCCTATACTTTTATCTTTTTTATTTTTTCATCTTCATCATTGGTAGCATGCAACAAGCAATTTTCCTTACATATCATAAAGCTTGCTGCTCCTCTACAGCTTTTTTGAAGATGAGCTACTTGGTCATAGACTATAGACCTGGGAAGGACTTGAAAAGGTTGTCTGGTTGATACTGCTACTGTGAGTCAAAATAAATAGTACCTGTGTTATTCCTGAAGAATGTTTGTATAAGCTGTATATATTTCTAATCTCACTTTCAAAATAATTTTTGCTTAATTGAAGACATAAGATTTAGTCCCCTTTAATTACTTATGTATATTGTTTGATTCTAATTTTAAGTAGGGGCAAAAAATACCAGCAATCAGGCAATACTTAATAACTGAATAATGCTACACATGTGGCATCTGGTCTACATAGAATCAAACCATCAAGTAGTCTCCCGTCACAGTTCAGTCTGGTTTTATTGTATCGCAAACTCTTAAGTCTTTTGCTCAGCTTTAATTAGTGTTAGCCTATTGGGATGTACTGGGACTATCTTGGTCTTTGAGACCATTGTGTTTCATACATAATGTTATTGAATTGAACTGGAAGGAGAAAGTGGGAAGGAGACAACCAAAGCTACAGATGCACAGATTTATCTAATATTTATTTTTTGTTGGAGACGTGCTTGTGTCCCTTTCCTCATTCTGAAAACAAATTAAAAAATAAACTGGATGTTTTTTATCTTGCTTTCTCACAGGACATGAAAAATCAGCTGCCTGAGTCCAGTCCCTAACACAGCCAGGAAAAACCTGAAAGGCAGATATATGTATAGGAATGTATATAAAATAAATTGTCCCTGCCCATGGCAGGGAGGTTGGAACTCAATGATCTTTAAGGTCCCTTCCAACTCTAACCATTCTATGATTCTAAATTACGCTCCTGCCTTTATTTCCTGTCTGGTGTGGGAGTTAGATAGGTTTTTTGTTGGAGCAGAGGTGAGTGTGCACACATTCGTGTCCAGGAAGCCTTGAACAAAATACCTAGCCCCTTTGTGTTTTCACCTTTGAGAGGTGAAGCTAACAGCATTTCAAACATTAGCTTACAAGGAAAGCATCTGCATTTGTTTTTTTTAATTAGAACAAACAACTTCACTACATGGGTAATAGGCTTGGACCTGTCTTGTTCAATTAGCGTTGGAAGTGTTTAAGATCATTCTAGGAAAGAATCAGCTGGGAAACGCTGCAAATCAAAACGGAAATGAGATTTTTGCTTTAGACTGGCATTGACATTATACCTCCTCCTTCAAGTGAATCCCCTTGGCGGGGTTCATTGCAGCTTACTCATGAAGGTTTGTTGCTATCAATGGTGAAGGCAAATTTATCAGCTATTTTGGCTTTTCCCCTTTGTTTGATAAGAAATCAACCTTTGTTTCTGAAAATATTAAAAAAAAAAATTCTATAAAGTCTCAGTAATATCTGCCTCTTCTTATTAGTGTCTTGTTTCTGTGATTCACAGATACAGTTCTCAGCTGCTGAAACACCATTTGAACAAACAGCAGAACTTGCTGTACTCCATTTATTAATTAAAGGTATCAGTTTGCAACCAGACCTGTTAATAAGGAGCAAAATTCATGCATCTTGATATTGAAGTACTACTTACTTCTTTTCAAAATGGCAAATTATTGTACCTGCTTCAATGCAATTTAGTACTGAAAGTAATCACAGTCTTACAAGCTTGTCAAAAAAATGTACCAGTGTTTTTGCCTAAATTTCATGCATTGAAGGGGTCAGCTGAACCATGTGTGCTGTGCTACCTGCAGGGCTTCAGATTGCTCTTTAGGCAGGAGTGAGCAGCTGAAGTTTGGTTTTTTTTTTTCCTTAATGAAAACAGAAATGGCTGGTTTTTTCCTGAGCATTATTCAGAAGAGTAAAGTCAGTAAGGCATTAGCTAATGTATTCTTGACGGGTGAAGTCCAGCTCTGGTAGAACTGTGGTGGCTCCTCTGTGTTCTTTAGATGTTTATTGATCAAATAAAGTTCTAAAAATGCACTGCAAGCATTTCTGTCTATGCTGTGTTCGATTAATCTACATTTCTAGAATCCTCTGTATCAGAGAGACAGATCCTATTGATTTTGCTTCTTAAAGAGAGAATAAGTCTTTGACTAGGAAGTAGCTAATTATTGTGTTATGCTTACAGTGCCTGTTTGGGTTTGTTTGCTTCTGTTTGCCATGCTATACTCTTCCAGAAGAGGTTATAGTTAAAGAATGCTATCTTTTTCCAAGCAAAACAACCTTCTCTCTTGTAATTCTTGGTGCGGGTCGAATCGGCTCCTAGCTGTTGAGTTTCCAGGTTGTGTTTCTCCGTGTATGAATCTGCTGCTGCTGTAAAACTGTCAAGAGTAGAAAATGCAATGGCAATAAACTGGAAATGTATTTCATGTTCTCACCTTTGTCCCAGCACATATATGCTGGAATACTGTCTGGGGTTTAACTGCTAATGGCTGAAATCAGAAAATTTAATTGGGAGAGTCTCTTCGTACTATAGAAATAAAATGGGAAACTTTCACTTGCCTCTTGCCCATCACTGGTGAATCCATCTGATTTTTTCTTCACTTAATTTTCCTAGATATGAGGACTGCTGCTGAGTATCACACAGTGTATATCTTGTTTAAGAAAAGAGATGTTCTAACTGATGCTGTGCAGCATATTGATGTGAGGACTTGATTTCAGTTTCATTGCAAAAAAGCTGAGAATATAGCTCGTTTCAAGGAAACTGCAGTAATGAATCCCTTGTGTTCCCCAGGCAAGCAGCCCCTTGTACAGCTGCAGACCCTCTCGCTGTCGTGAGCAGTTTTCAGCTTTTATTTACAGCCACAGCTGTGGCTATATATTCAGGGATTTGAGGGTAAAGTTTACTTGGGACTCCATCTGCCTTCCTGTTAAAGATTGCTATGCTTGGTAGTTTATACATATCAAGTTTAATACCTTGTTCCCCAGTCATCTGTGGTAAACTGGCAGAAATATGAAGCTGCTTGGAAAGAAGGTTGATTTGAGTTGTCCCCCGAGAAGATGCTACCGGCCTGCAGGCATGTCCCGAGCTGCTGGTCGCTTTGGTAGGAACACGTGATGATTCTATTCCTCAGCATTTTTTAATGATGAATAATACTGCTAGAAGAAACACCTGAAAGTATCTAACTGAACAGTGGGGATGGCATGAGAAGTCGTTTCCACCAGCACACTATCCCATGTGAAACTCACAATATGATTATTAATACTTTTTTTTAGAATCTGGTGGTACTAAGCAGAGAAAGTGCAAGCAAAGACCCTAGAAGGCTCTGATGCCCTTTTAACCCTCAATCTCAAAGTTTATTGGCCCGAATTGGATTTTTGTTGTGCTTACAGTGCTTAGAAATTGTGTCCAATTCACAGCTTTGCACACTCTGTTACTGGCTGAACAGCTACACACTGGTCAGAGGCTGCGCTGGCAGCTTCGCAGCGCGGCTCGGGCATAACCAGGAGCAAACATCTCCCTTTCTGTCAGCTGGAACACAATTCACATTGTGCCCAGCAGGTCCTGCTGTTAATTAGGTCTGTCAGTTAAAGTGGCGGTGTACTTAAAATGAAAACAAAACCAAACTTGTCTTTTAGGCAGCCAGCTGACTTCTCCACTTGAATGCAAAAGCAATTTCAATATTTTTTGCGGTATTTTAAATTTATTTTTACAGAAAAAAATTTTATCAAATTTTCATCAATGGGAAACCTTGCTAGTTTCTATTCTGTCTGTGGTTCATACCATTTCACCTAAAAAAAAGGAAGGAAGCTATAAGAGAAATAACCTGTTTGAGAGAAAAATTATACATTTTAATTTTATTTTTCTTCATCATTCTTGTGAGCAGATAATAACAGCTTGCAACCGGAACTCAAAGAAATGTTCAGCAGACATAAATTTTTAAACTTTCATTCTAGTTGCTCAATATATTTTGGCTGTTTCTGATTGACAACAGCTTACAGTATTTGTAATTGAGAATATTCATTCTTTTCTTAGACATCTAATGTTACAGCACATATAGCAATTCTTTTACCAAATTTTTCAGACGTTGCCAAAGATGGTTGAGTGAAGTGTGTTTGAGGGAGAAAGGGAAAGGTCAGCGAGGCAGCATGAGGTATCTGTGGTCTGTAACAATCTACTCCTTGCAACCCTCCTGGATGCCTGTTACGATACACAAAGAGAGAAGCTGTGCTGAAGACAGCTTTAGCCCAAACACTACTTTATGCAACTGAATTTTAAAGGAATGTATCAAATCCTTAATATCCAGCTATCATTCTAAGAACATGGTGTTTTCCTGCTTTCTCATGGCCTACTTGTCAAAAATCTCTTTTCTGAGCTTGCTTGGCTTTTGTGTTTTTCACAGGCTTCAAAAACAGGATTAAAAAAATCAAATGCAGCAACTGAAATAACGAGTTTTTAGGTGGGTGATCCTTGCTCCAGTCACATTTTTAACATGTCACTGAAACAGCACCCTGTAGTTGAAGTGTGTACTCATCTTAATAAAGAGGGAATGTTATTCTTCTCTTTCAAAGTGTATTATAAATATGGAAGCCTTAGAGATCTTTTGGGATACTCAAAATTCACCAATTTAAATTGCTGAATCTGAAACTCGCTTATTCACATGTGATTGGAAAATTATTTTCCTGAGTCTGCGTCTGCTGTTTTTACAAGAAAATTTATAATCCAAGATAGGAATTAGCCTTTAGTACAGTGTGTACTAAATTAGTGTACAAATACAAACACACTTTCCTTAAAACCATCTAAAGAAGCTAATAATGTGAATAATGATTTTCTTCCTGACATTCTCTAAAAAAAAAAATAATAAAAATCTCTGCTAAATAGCTTGGCACATTTAGTATTTTCTCTCCAGGTTGGCCAGGTTCAGGCAACTTCCACAATCAATAGCTTAATTTAGTTTGGCATCAGATGGTTTGGGTATCTTAATTTCAATTTACGTTATGATGCTTCCTTTTGGACTTCAATCCTAGATTTGTTTCGGTGTTCATTCTAATATTCATTTTGGTATTACATTCTGAGGGGAATGATTTTCGATGGAAGTTACAACTGTAGTCACCCAAGTTAGGAACTGGAAAATTGGTCTGCAACTGGACAACTGCTATGTGTCAAAAGACTGCAGACATTTAAAGACATTTAGATGTGCTGTTCCACCTAGGCATGTTCTTCAGAGAATCTGTTCACTAAAGTATCGATTCTGAAATCTAATAGCTTAACAACAAAAGTGTGCCTGAATTGGCCTAGCTTTCCTGCTTTCACTGCTAAAGTGAGCAGGGTGCAGGGTTTGGACTACAAAACACCACCAAGCTGGCAGCACAGAGATAAAGAGTTGCTATGGCATTTCCACTTGTGGCAAGATTTTTTGGCACCAGTTTTTCTGATGGCTGATCCCTGTTTTCCCATCGTTTGCCATCCTTTCAGGAAATGCAGCTATTCTCACATTCTTGTACTTCTTCCACATGTATTGAAAAGTCTAAATAAATAACAGACTGGGTAGAATTGAATGTGATGTTCAGGGGACTTTCTAGGGGAGATTGATTTGAAGGCTTTGAAGCCTTCTTTGAAGAACAGGCAAATACTAATATTGGCATTTAAAGGATTACTGGGATCTGAGAAGGCACTCATTGAAATATCTGGGGAAGTTCATGCCTCCATAGTTTCAAATTATCTATAAACAGAAGCAGACATCGTCATGTCCTTCTAAGATGAGACACGTTCTCAAGAATTTCTTCATGGCCATAAGATAAATGCGCTGCCTTTCTTTTATTTAAAAAAAAAAAAAACAAAACAAAAACAACCAGCTTGTCTCCTGTTCAGCTGATGCATGGCAACTTGCCTCTAGGAAAAAAAATAATTTATAATTTTTTTCTAATTCCTTTACTCAGTATCTGACTGCTCTTCTAATTATTTTTTTTTTTAAAGATTATCTCCTGTGTCTATATTGCCATTTTTGCAGTTATCTATGTAATGTCTTTAAATATTATAAAGTACCTGGAAATAAAATGAACAGGTGAAAATAGCTATATCCCATCTAATCCCTCTTCTTTTGAGAAGAAGCTATTCTAACTTTTAGTATTCATTTGATTTGGGGACGAGATCAGGCGCTTGGAGAAATGTGCTGAATTTATCCTTCATTATGCTATTGTAACTGGGACAAAACCTTTAATCTAAAAATATATTCCCCCTACTCAACTTTTCAAATTTTGTGTTTTGATAAACTGATGCTTTGCAAGTACTTCATTGCTCGGCTTCTGAGACTTGAAGTGGGACACTATTCCATGGCATAAATTAATCATAAAGGCAGGCTGAATTTTCCATTCTGTTGTTGCTAAGGGAAATGCTGTCGGGCCTGGGAAGGTGGGTGGGCAGAGGGGCGCTGAAGGGGAGCTCCTGGGAGTGAGGGGGTGACTATGCCTGGTCAGGTACCCTCAGCCAAGGGATGCAGGAAGGTTTGCAGAGGTTTTCTGGCAGCCTGAGATTGCCCTGACAGGTGAGGTGAAGCCTCCACAATCTCTCATGATGGTGTTAATGTCTGTCAGAGCTTGCTCTTTCGAATTTTGTGTCTGCATTTTCTGGGTGAAGATTGAAGTGAGGACAGTTTGAGCTGGGAGAAAAGTTGAAAGCTCATTCCCTGCTAATGAGTTCATCATTTAACGGGGTTAAACTTCGCTAACCTGCGTTGTTGCGGGGGGGTGGTTGTTAAATTTTCCCCTAATGAATTAGCAATGTCAGGATGTCAAGAAATCCAGCCAGTATATGTGAATTTAAGAACTGCGTGGAGCTGTTCGAATATGTGCTAAAAGATAAAGTCAGTGCTGGTGATGAAGTGCCATCAGATAACCTGAAATGCATTTTAGTCAAAACTGGGTAAAAGAAATCATCAGTCCTTCATGCTAAAGGTTAAATATCTGCTTCTCTTGTTCCAGCAATATCAAAGTGTCACTTTGGAGAGCTTTCATTGAAGCCTCATCTTCAGAGCAGCCTTCTTTCCCTTTGATTGCTGCATCATTCCATAGTGACCTTTTGGCATTAGATCCCCTGGACGTAGTTTGAGAGATGCACAAATGACGTCGTGTCTCTCATTGTGCACTCTTGACATACATTCTTTTATCCTTTCTGTGCATAAAGAAGGGATAAAATGTAAATTATTAAATTTGTAATACATCAGTAAATCCATCATCATTTAAAGCCAGTATTTTTGCACTTGCTGCCTTACCAACAATGGTACTGATGATCTCTAAAATATATGTTCATGTTTAATCCAGCCTTAAATGGATAACAGTTTTTTGCCTAATATCAAATTCTCAATGTTACTTTAAGCGTCATGTAAGGCGTCTATTCTGCAGACTATGCAATTTATTTTTAAAAGCAAAAAAGCTGAGAAATAGTGGGTTTTTGCAGAATGTTTTGAATATGAGCTGTGTCTCCCCAAAATTGTGTTAAGAAGACAAAAAGTATTCTTGATGATTTGGGTTAGAGAGGGGAGGGCAAAGGTGGTGTTAAAAGTACTGTTTGAGGATGCACTGGACTGCAGTTTGATATTTGTAATAAGACAGTAATTTCAAATATCGTGCTTTCAAAAGACACTACTGGAGCCTTAGTAAACAGGTATGACACTTACTATGTCATAATCTTTGTAGTCTCTTTTGCATTTATTTAGAAGCAAATTTGAGGAATAACATCTCTAAGTTTTTTAATTCACCTAGGCAAACCTAAAAAATAGATCTGATTTCATTAACTGTCTTTCCTCCGAATAAAATTTATATAATTTATAATGAATAATTATTCTTAAATACGTAATTGACCTTTAATTTTTCAGAACAAGGACCAGAAGGTGCATATTTGAGTTATAAGGTACCTTTGTTAACAATAGTGTAGAAAAGTAATTGTGATACTGCTGTTTACAGCAAAATGCAGTGGAAGCAAATTGCTGTGATGGTGCACTTCATATATTACACGCATTCTGGTTTTGTGTAAGTCAAATCTGTGTTAATATAATAATATACAGCTTCTGTCTGGCCATGAAAATAACATATTTGGGGTGTAAGAAAACATAAAGAAATGAGAGTGAGAAAAATTGGTTCTGAAGTTAATGTCCTGGATCTGACAGATGAACGGTGCAGTGAATGGTACCCACTTTAGCAAGAAATTAATTCCGCTGTAGATATTGTATGTTTGGATTTACTGAGTAGTTGAAAACTGGAAAGTGACTTCAGTCATGCTTCAGTTTCTCTGATCCTCAATGGAAACACAGTATTATTTGTTCCATAGACTCCAGTGCTTGACAGTAGAATACTATGACACAGGTCATAACAGTACACAAAGTAATTGAGAGAGATTGATTTCTAGCATGCTGGATTACTGTTTGTATCTCCAGAACTATGGAGCAGATTCCCATTTGAGATTTTGCCCTCTTCTTTCCATCAAGAAAACAAAATCCCTGAAAGATCATGTATTTGCTTAAGGAAGCAAAGTAAGATTTTCCAAGTGAGCTATACTTCTGTTGTTGAGCAAGAAGCGATGACTAATAAAGGGACATTTTCCTAATGCCGCTTTTCAATTTTCGTCATAGGAATTTAGTGAAAAGCATGTGCCAATAATAAAGATGGGAAAAAATTATAGGGAAGGATTTTCAGCTTTTCTGAAATTACTTTTCTGTACCTTTTCCTCTAACTTTAATTTTCTTTACACAGGCATTTTCTGAATGTGTACAGCAACACTTTAGAGAATGGGTTTTTGCAATAGCTGTTCTGATTTTTCAGCTCTTATACTTCTCGGTGACTCATAAATGTTTAGGTACAAGACTGTCCACATTCAGTTTTCACAGATCTCCCACTTCAAATTATTACATTCTGTAATGCTCTTTCGGGTTATTTTAGAACTATTCCAATTCATAATTTTGTAACACCTGATGTTCTCCTGTGCTGTGTGAGCTAGAATTCTCCCCACCCACTTTTCTCTTTGTGCTTGCTAGGTAATGAAGGACATTTGCCTTTGTAGACTCTCTTATATAAATATCCAAAAATGTTTATTTTCTGTCCTACCCAGGATTATTGCAGTAGTTCGGGGGAAGTTTACAAACCTGCCAGTTGCTCAGATGAATCACAGCACTGTAGTTTTCTTCCTCTGTGTTCACTGAAGAGGCCTGGTGTGTTTGGCTAGTTTGTGGCACTTACAAATCTTGTTTCTTGCTGCATTCCACTCTCTGTAGTTCTCTTTTGTCTTTCTAATAATTCTTAGCAGTTTTTTTAAGCCTACACAATGTGATAAAGTTTTTCGCCCCCTGAAGTGGCTGCACTGAAATGACAAGTTAATTGATTCGTTTTTATGTGACTAAGGATTGCAGGAGGCTCTGAGCCTTTCTTGACGTGAGGTGCTGTACTCAGAGCATTTAAGCTGCTTTACGGTGAATATGTAACTTAAATGGCAGAGTGGTCAGCACTGGGAGCAATACAAAGCTTCTCAGCTCTGTGGCACAGTTGAATTTTGCTGCCACGAGAACAGAGATCCTAGGGCTTGCCAGTCCTTCTGTGGCAAAAGAAGAGAAAGAGGAAAAGGGTGAGGTGTAGAGCACAGCTCCAGGCTTCCCAGCCCTGCCTTGAGAATGGCAAGGCAAGGATGGGCTACTGCCTTCAGCCGGCACTGTCACACACACAGCTGGCTCTTCTGGCAGTGCCAAGCCACACAGCCCATGTGGCTGTCCCCACGTAGACGTAGCGGGAAGGTCCTCTGCAGCCGCAGCAGCCTGCTGGCCTGCACAAATGCTGCCTAGGTCTTCTTCCAGAGCTTATGCTCACTGCCATCCTTGCAAACAGCTGGGAAAGGGTCAAATTTTCAGACTTTCCCAGATTATGCTGTCTCAGTTTTTGAAAACTATTATTAAGGAATGTTTAAAGTTGTCTGAAAGTTCTTAAAAGGTCAGAGTGTGAGGAAATTCATCCCCTAGTGAGGGAAGAGTTGGGTGCCCTAACATCTGAGCTTCATTCGTGGCTTGGTACTCCCTGCCCACGCTGCAGGGGTACATCATGTTCTGAAGCTTTGCTTTGCAAGTAATAGTACTTCTGTAATCAGCACAGGGTGAAGAGATAATTAAGCCTTGAGAGGTTATGAGATTTGTGTTGGAAATGGAGAAAATATATTCTGAATATGAGTTTGCATTTGTAGAGAGACTTTTTCAGAGCAATCAGCTTTTTGGTTTACAGTTCAGGCACTGGGCAGCAACTGATAGCAGAACCTTTCAGCACTCAGCATCATGTTTTTAAATTGATTTGCATAATAAGATTTATTGTGACCTTATAGAATAGTATAGAGAAAACCCTCAAGTAAAGCCTTCTGTGTGCTCAGAACCTGCTTTCCTTGTGTATATCCACTGCAGCTGATATCAGCCTCTCTAAAGGGAAGCTGGGGAGGGGGCCACAGTGAATGAGTGAAACTGTGATTATTCCTTGTCTTTCTATCCCAAGATTTTCCTAAACTGCCAAATAACTGAGGAGGTGAGCTGCATGTGCAGAGCGTGATTTCTGAGGTAGCACAAGACTTTTGCCCTGGAGTCTTTAGCAAAGATACCTTTTTCCTTTGTGTTTCTGACCGAGTCTGTTTTGATAGAAGAAGAGCTGACTCTTTCTATTTTCTCTGTGTTTATCAGCATGTGTTTTATATGCCTACATTGCAAAACTATAAATCACAGAATAAACAGATGCCAAATCCAAGAGTGTATTTAACTTAGGCCAGTTTGTCGCAACAGTGTCAGTACCCACAGAGAGGAGCATTACCTTCCAACCCCTTGCTTGAGCCAAAGGCATCCACTGAGAGGGGAAATATCCTTCCTTCCCCACAGATAAAAGCATGAAATTGGATTGTATTGATTATGATAACTGTCTGCTGTAGATCAGAATTGCTACAAGTATTTTGAGGGTACGGCAAACCGTTTTTCTTCTTTTTTTTCCCCCCTTGTGTGCCTACCCAAAGGATGTGGATTTTTGTTCTTTCTCTCTACTCGAACCAAAGATTGCCTCTGAAGTGCTGAATCAAAGCACATCATTTAGAAGACTGTCTGGCCTTGTGCTGAAGGCTACAGGCTTGGCCAGTATCCCAACCTCCAGAACTGCCTCTCGGCTCTTTCCAGTTTAGTTACCCTCAGTGCTGGGTAGCCATATCTTATTTCTGAGTTGAATTTGTGACACAACCCCGTCCAGCTCTTCAGCAATTTTTTTTTCTCCCTGTTCAATTACCTGTTTAAAGGAAGGAGGGAGTCAGACTTCTAGCATTGAGGGACCTAAGCTGACTTTTAAGCTGAGGATTGCACCGAGTCCTAGGGAAGAGTGGAAAAACCAAAACAAATGATGGCCCAGCTATTTCTTTTAACGGTTGCATAAGCAACCTGTACATTCCCTAAATTAACTACTTCACTAAATTCTGGTTTGATGGCTAGAATGGTGACTGTTTGGGCAAGTATCCATGAAGCAATAAAGTACAGGAAGTAGTGACAGGAACTTCACTTTTTCATAGCAGCAGACAAAATCCAACAACCTCACCCTCTCCTGTTTTTTTTCTTGGTTTAATATGAGATGGATAGGGGTGCTTTTTAGTGCCACGTTTTTGCTATCTTGTCTAGAGTTCCACAAAAGTTAGGGTTCTGTATGAATCTGTTGATTGATTATTTAAGAACAAACATTGAATTATGTCATGAATGCAAGTACATTTTTTTTCTGTCAGCAGCTAAAATCTGATATGCCTAGATCTTGCTCTGTTCTGTGGATCTGAATGAAAAGCTTTATCAACATAAACTGATTTAAGCTAATGGCAGGTATGATTCCAAAAGTTCAACACCAGCAGAAATCACAACTGGTACATACCAATACAATATAATTGAAGTTGATGCTCTTATACCTGTTTGTGCCACAATTAATTTATTTTTCTAATTCCCTTTCCATGAAGACAGGTCCCAACTGTTTATGAACAGCATTTTGCCTCTGTCATTTGCATCCCATCAGAAAATGTTAGCAGAGCTCCATAGCAATGCCTTCCAGCCCTTCAAAGGCAGGGCGGGCAGTGCCAGTGAGGGTGGTGGGGCGAGACTCCTCCTGCACCAGCCTGTGAAGCCCATGGTGTAGCTGTGTCCTCCCCATTGCTCTGACTCCTATGGGACGGGCAAAGATGTTGAAAAGGGAGAATATGTTACTGGGGAAGGTAATAATTTTGTTTAAGTGTGTCATTTAGGTGGGGCTTGGGCTGAGAGGAGAGGTTTTTCCTATTACCTCTATATTCTGCTAATCTTGTGCAAGTGGTAGAAATCTTAAAGGGTTTGGCTGCAGAAGAGGGCAGCAATACAAAATATACTTAAGTTTTATCTTTTTCCATTTAAAGATTGCATATGAATTTCTGTAGTTATAAGAATGTCTTTTCTTTCTTTGAGGTCTACTGCTGGCAAGCGATTGTCCTTCCAAATGGCCTCCTCTTCTTGTGTATGCGCTTTAATTGGCTTATATTAGGTGCACTTTTATTTTGTGAAATATCCATACACTTGCTTTACAGTACTGAAAAAAAATTATCCCTGAAGAACACTGCCTCTTTTCCTTCCCTTACTGGTTTCCTTTTCTTCTCTTTTTTGTGTTCCCTGTATACCTTAGAGAATGGGATTATCCCATTCTTACATTTTTAGGTAGGTGGGCTGAAAGACTTGAAATTTTCCACAAGTTTCTTTATTCCTGCTGTGCTCCAGGTACAAAAATAATATGTTTGGAACTGCAAATCATAAAGAAATATTTTCTATAGTTTTAAAGCAGGATTTAGATAGTAATATCAGATATGCTCCAATACCTTCTTCTGTTTTAGCAAGGACTTACCCTCCACCTTCATTGTCTATTTTTGGAAAAAGACATAAAACAATAGTGTGTGTGGAAAACTGGTGAAGTCACGTTTTCAGTCTCATTCAGTATTTTAAATAAGCTAATTGGTTATTGTTTCAATTCTAAATTCTCTATTGTAACTTGTGTTGCTTTTGGAGATCATTTTCCATCTTAAGATATTTATTTTGAGATTTTGAGAGCAAAAATACAAAGATAACAGGGCAAGACATTTTGTAGCTTGGTTTCTCCTGCTCAGTATTTTTTAACGGCATCTCTTAAAATAGAAATGCAAAACTATGTGTCCTACTTTCCCCTCACTAAAATAGATGCCTTTTGTTAATTTTAGATACAGCAGAGCAGGATATGTAATTAATGATATCAAAGAATCCATATGATATTCAACAGGGTCCTAACATCAAGGACAAAAGAAATCTGACAACAGCTGTCCCTAATGATTTGGGTTGTAAAATGTTTTCTTTTATTTCAGGAAGTTGGATGCTTTCATCTATGATGCAGCAGTGCTGAATTACAAGGCTGGAAGAGATGAAGGCTGCAAACTTGTCACAATTGGGAGTGGGTACATCTTTGCCACTACGGGCTATGGAATAGCACTTCAGAAGGGATCACCTTGGAAGAGACAAATTGACCTAGCCCTTCTTCAGTTTGTTGGAGATGGTAGGGACCAACCTTTTTCCTCTCTTCTCTTTCTCTTTGTGTGCACAGTTAATGTAGATTTAGTAGTTCTGAGCCTTTTACTACTGTTCTCTTACAGTCTTTAAAAAAACCCAAACAAATTCAATACAAATGAGTAACATTATTTCTCAATGCTGAGACAGGAATTCTCTTCCACTCTGTTCTAACTCACCTCACCACCAAGGACATTTGCATCTATTTTCAGAAAGTGTTTTCATATACATCACAAAGTAATGCTGGCCTCAATGTTAAAGAGCATTTCTAAATTTATTTATCTTCTTTTTTTATTTTTGCCTTTGAGCAATTCCTGAGGAGTTTTGCTTGGTAGACAAATTATCTTTCAGCACGACTGTTTCGCTACTTAAAATTATTTCTCTCAGTTCTGAACTGGTGTGAGTGATCCCTAATCTAATTTAATTAATTTAAACTGGGATTTATTTAAACTTCTGGATTAATTTAAACTTCTGGTAAAAGAATGTTTATGGAATTGAAGTAGGGTGACTAGTTTTATTGGATTTCAAAATGCTATTTTTCATTGTAACACAAAAATAGAAGAATTTACATCCTCTTGGCACTTCTGCCCTGCAGAAGAAGAAAACATACTGCACATCTTTGATATATTTGTAGACCGTAATAATGACTCGATCTCCATGTAGGGCTTCAACTACATTTTGATTGTAGAAATGTCTTTGCCACAGTGAAACTTCAAGCCTTTCACATGTTCATGCAAATAAAAGTACGGTTTAAAAAATTTCTGTGTTACAACTGGCTAAAATCCTCCATCAGATTGGAATATAGTATGTGTTACATAGTCATTGGGATCTTTGCTATTACATAGATGCATGTTTTAATTTTGCATTTCTCTGTCAGTGAAAAAGAGGGCTATATTGAAAAATAAATATGTGCTTAAGATCGCCAATAGCATGCCATTGAGACAAAGAATGGTAAATTTCTGTATTAATGTGATAGTTTAAATGGCAAAGTGCAGGACCTTAGCATAGTGGCCTCCTGTTCCATAAAGAACAAGACATTAATTTTCATACTGGAGACAGCGAGTATGTTAGTCTTCCAGCTCATGGATTATATTCCTATTATAATACTAAACGACTGGAGGAGATGCAATCATCATGACTGATGCATTTTGTCTGGTGAACATGTAGAGATACCAGTGTCATCATTATTGATCGGTTGGATTTAGAGAGGCTTATGGAAGAAACATTGCTTGCTTCTGCTAAGGAATGAATAGATGATCCATAATAGCTAGGTTTCAAGCAATTACATATTCCTGTTTTAAACAGTTGCAATTAATTGACTAAAATATTTGCTTTATTTTTCTATTTGTGAATATTTTTTGACTAGAATATTTTTAATGTGTGTAATACTACTAAAAAGCGTTAGTTGCTGTGATTCTGACCCATTTTTAGATAGGAAATTTGAATCAGAGAAGTTGAATTATTTGTCCCATTCTAAAGAAGAAAATGCTTCTGTAACCTGAAGGAGGATCTGAAGTGTCTTTCTCAGTTGTGGGCTTAACCCCTCCTGATATTGCCAGAGCATCACTGAGGTTTTCATTCTTTTCACCATGCATTTCTTCATGCTCACTCTTCCATCATTTTTGATGCTTCTCATCCAAAAAGAAATGAAATCACAGGGAAAGAAAATAAACTAAATAGACGGGAAAGTATTTGAAGCTATTAAAGAAAAAGCTTGTCAAAATACCAAAGGTACTGCATTTTTATGCATCACTTTGTCTCTGAATATCAGGGAGAAAACAAAATGGATGAGAGGAAAGAGGAAAAAATCTTATCATGTATTTGCACTTTGAGCTGTGGATTTACATGGCATATGATTGCTTATATCTTTAACCCATTTTTAGTAGCTGAAGATAATACAAATGAATTGTCTATGAAACTCAGTATTAAAACTTCCATATGAATAGTTTATAGCATTTCAATAGATACAGATGGCACTCAGGTGAATGAAACCTTGTGATGAAATGTCTGCTCCCATGTTCATCTTGCTCAGATACTACTTCAGAAGACAAGCAAGTTTTGAGTGGGCAAACCATGGGGATTGTGAATGTGTTTGTGACATTTTTTAGTCATATTTTTCTATACCTTTAGAAGGTACTCTGAACAACCTATGAACGCTAAAATGTTCATTTTCTCTTGTAAAGTGTCCCTAAATTTGTTCAGAAAATGGTGTGGGCACTATTAAAGAGAATAGCAGCTGGGCATATGGTCCATACGTATGATGCGTAGGAATTATTGTAGGTAAGTTGCCTGTAGTCCCAGAAATGTTTGAAACCTTGTCTCACTTCATTGTGTCACTGGCTGAGATGGTAATTTTCAGAAGAAACACCCCAACCAAACACCTGGGGGGGTGGGGGGGAAGAGAGTGGGAACCAACCGAAAACCCCTAAGAACGATATTGAGGCTGAAATTTCTTCTACTGATTTGTAGCAGGTGAACTGGAACAAAACACCAAGAAATTAAGGTAAAGAGTGATTGCCTGGAACGAGCATGACTTGTTTTTGTAATCTGCATCTAACTTTGGTAGTTCAATGAGTTTAGTTATGAACTTACGGAACTCTGTTTTGGTGAATTAGGAGGGCTGAACTCAGAGTTCATACTGACATCACTTTGCTGTATCACTAAAAATCTCTTTGAAGTCATCAAGACTAAAAGCAAATATGGTTAGGGGGAGAGTTTAATCTAAAAATAATACTCCTGGGAAAGCCTCTGGAGTCTGAATGAGGTTGTTTAAGTAAAGAGGCAAACACACATGAAGACAGAAATACTTCTTTCGCATGTATAGCTTCTACAGAATTTATTATTCTCTAATACTAAGTCTATAAAACAGCAAAGTGCATAGTAGTATTGAATTATTATTCACTATATGTAATAGAACATTCATCACATTATGGAATAATTTCAATGAATGATTATAAATCTAATGAGTTTCATAACTGTAAGAAAAAAATCCTAATGAGTTAAACAAACATAATTTCTTGATGTGGATATTATGTTAATAAGAGGCAAGAACCTTTTGGATGGTACTAGACTTTTGGATAAGACCAAGCAATTTGTTTAAGACGATATCTGATTGCACCTAAAAAACCCCATGATCTCATCTCATTTACACAGTTCTGAGATAGCCTTTTGAAATGTGTTTTAAAGCTTTCCATTTCCTCTGCATGTGTCTTTCTCCTCTGATTTTTCCCTTGCTTTTTCTATATTATTCTCCTATCTAAGGCAGTTCACTTACAGATTGAAATGAAATTTTTGCACAATGGATGGGAACCTTTTCCCTCTTCCTTGCTGATATAAAGCATCCAAGTGAAGTATTAATGAGCATCTCTTCATACTTTCCAAAGCACGATGCTTTTTCTGCTTTAAAGTAATGGCTTTGAACCCTCTTTTTTATCTCTTTGTCACTGGAAAAAATTAAGGTAAATACAGAGGGATGTAGCTTTGTGTTAGAGATAACTTTAAGCTTGGAGTGGGTGGTTTATATGCATCTACATGAGTAGTGTTCTTATCCTAAGGATAGTTCTACTGGGTGGACAAATTATACTGACAATTAACAATTACACTGTGAGAGCAACTCTGAAGTCTCAGTGGAAGGAAACAGGCTACAAGGCACCTGATTTGTTAATCTAATCTAACAAAGAGGAAAAGAGACAGGGAAGGAGGGTGGGAAGGAGTTGCTGAGGAATTTAAAGAATAGCTACTTAGTTGTCTCAAAAAACAAATTATCCCCAAAATGTTTTATCACTTGGTTTGTGTAGGTTCATATATGTAGCCCAGTTCATAGGAAGATGAGATAAATATGCATGTTAGTATAAGATTCCTTGCTTTGGAACACAGAATCTTTTTCATATAAAATGTTCAGAGGTGCTTTTTCTTGTATAAAGGATAGTAATGAAGCGTATTACTAGTGAATTTCTGGCTGTGTACATCACATCTCATTATCTGTAAAAACTTCCAGTTGATGATTAGCATCTGCAGTTTTGTTTATAATAGTTGATCATCAGGGTAATCCCCTAAAGCTCAGTGGTGGTTGTGCTTTTATTTGGCTTGCTGTGGTCACAAGATGAAACTTTGATTGTTTTTTAACAGAGAAATAAAAATATTTCTACTGAGACATAGGAGACCATTTCTCAATCTTCTGTGGGGAAATAGAAGCACCCAGGAGTTTGAAAGCAACTAAAATGATGTAGCTGCTGAGAAGCAGCACCATCATTTTGTTTGGATCTTCCGCCCACAGCCACAGGAATGTGTCAGAACAGAAATGTTGTGCACTGAAGAATCGCATGATACGTGCTTTGATTTCTTTTATAAACCTCTGTAGAGAGCAGCTGGGCAGGCTGACGTACCCAGGATCCAGCATGTTACCCCAGCAGCTGTCAACTGCTTTTTGGTGCCAGCTTGCCATGTGAGAAGCACAGCAGAGGCTCAGGCACACAGCCTGCCTAATTTAGCAAGTCTATAACTGCTGGACGGAGACATTTGTGAAGGCACGCATGTTCCTCTGGCCTTCTATAGCAGGAACTTCTGGCCAGCTGTCGGAAGGCCCAGGTGATTCTCCTCTGGCCTGGGCTGCAGGGTGCCATTAAAGCAGTGTGGTACTTTTCTAAAAATATCCTGCAAAGTAGTTCGAATCATGTTGCTTCTGAAACCTGTAGCATCATGTCTTTGGCATTTGGAACAGAATCACTGGTGCCTAGTAGGTGAGGAGAACTTACTTTTCTTTCTCTTTCTGTCTGTGTTTCTATTTTTCTTTTCCTTTTTTTTTTTTTTTTATTTGTGAGCAAATGAGATTATTGAATTGCAAATGACAAAGCTGCTTTGGGATTAAGAGAATAAGAGGGCTACAGAGTCTGCATGGGATGGAGAGAAAGACAGCAGGGGGCCTTTACCAGTAGGGGATGCAGAAGAAATAGAGGGGTAAAAGACGTGTGACAGCAGAAATGGATGGAAACAAGGAACAGAAAAGTGCTGGGTAAAGAGGGCAAATATGGGGAGGAGTGGGAGAATACCAGCCAGCTGGCCAGGTCAAGCACCTACTACGTGTGAGGTGTTTGTAACCTCCTGCAGGTTACAGGCTCAGTTCAAATGAAGGTCTGGGAAGAGCTCTCCAGGAAAAAAGGGGCAGATGGTATAGCTGTATTAATCCCTTAACCCTTAAGGCTGCAACCTTTGAAGCAATTAGAGACACAGGGATGTAAAGAAGAAAACTGGTTTTGGTTTGAGTTTCCACAGGGAGTCTGTTATCCACTTCCTAATAACTCAGTTCTGGTTAATCTTTATGTGCTTTTAGGGTAGCTTAGTGCACTAAGACTTATTTTCCTGGGTGGATAATTGCTTCTCACTCCTTAGGGGTAATAGGTAACTGTGGAAATAAGATTTGCCCCCTTACATCTGCAAGAGGAAAGCTCTTTGCTATTTTTTTCATATTTTAGCATAAGCCTTCCAAATCGCTGTCTAGATTACAGGGAGGTGTAGCAGCGTGACTCACACGGGCTCTTGCAGACCAAGAAGGAAATATGTATGTGATTATAAGGACGTATTTTCAGCGCGTGCTGCTCAGGCAGAGCACACCCCCAATCCCACTGATTTTCTGTTTATGTATTTAGTGTCCTCCTTAAGCAGTGGGTGGAACAAATGTGACTGGAGAGTGTGAGTGTATAAGTGGAGGGTGTTTGTGTGGTTGAACAAGAGTCAGAGGGATTGTAATACTGAAAGTCGTGCTTAGCACTTCTGTTAATTCATCCCTGCCTAATGGGGGCACGAAGAGTGCAGTCATTAGCTCACAATAAGTTTATTGCTGTCAGTCATCTGTGTTCCTCTTGCTTTTTTTACAGGGGGAAATAACTCAGAAAATGAGAGTAAGAGAGATTGTTTTGAGGGATCCAGGCAATTCAGAAAGTTGCTGTGCTTTTATATAATCTCCTCTATGAAACATACTGTATGGATCATATAACTCAGTCAAATTGAAATTGATGAGCTTATTGAACCAAACACACATCACCCCATTTGACTTCTGACTTCTCTACTCAGGGTAAAGACCCTCTAATGTTGGGGCTGCAAGTGATGGGGTGATGGGGTGCTACCTTCCTCCTCCATCATTTAGTGGGAGTTCTCACCAGAGTTAAGTGTGAAACTACCCGTTCCTGAATTTGAAAACTGCCTTTTGTCCAGTCTGAATAAGTGGATGATTTTGCTAGTGCCGCCACAGTCTTTTGAAGATGATGACCTACATCTGACCAGCGTGAAAGTATATATTTAACCCTTTTATTCAAGATCTATAACTGTTCTATGTCAGTTTTCCTTACTTGCATGCTGGTTCCTCAGGCTGAAGCTCAGGTCAGCGCTTTGCACAAGAGTCACCACCCTTAACTGTCAATATTAGCCTGGTTCTTTTTGCGCCTTCTGCTCCATCACATGCACTGTGATCTCCTGCTGGGGTGGCCTCCTCCTGCCCTGCACCTTATAGAAGTCTAGGGGATCTGCTGACAGTAGAGGTCTGTTGTACTCAACCGATAAAACAACAAAGATGTCAGGCTGCAGCTCGGCTTTCTCCGAGCATCCTGGGAGCATCCTTCCCTTGCCTGCCCAGGGACCCTGCTGCAGAGTATGCAGACTGCACTTACGGAGGGACGGTTGCAGTGTGTGAAGCAACACAATTTAGGGGAGAATTAATTTTTCCAGACAACTCTTATTCGTGCAAGGCAATGTTTTTTGGAGTCAGAGGAGGGTGACTTTCCATGCAGTTGCAGTCAGTTGCCTGCAGGACCTGGCATTGGTGCAGGCGTATCCAGCGCTGGAGGTTTCCACAGCTCAGGTGGTTGCAGGTGCCTTTGGGCAATGGATCTCCCTGTGTGAACCCGATCTCTCACCCACGGTTGAGAGCAGTAGCCCATTTTAGAACTGCCACTGCCAGAGAAACCGCCATTAGATTATTTTTTCCTCAGTTTGTTTTAGGTTTGGTGTTTTTCTTATGTTCTGTTGGTGCCTCGATGGCAGGTTTTGGTTTGTGATAAGGTGAAGGTCAGGCTGGCATTCTGAACCACCCTGAAATTGTCATTTCTGAACAGCAAGTGAAGTGTTAAAAATCTTTTTCTGGATTCAGAAGGGACATATAAAATAGATTTCTTCTTCTTTCATGTGAGAATAATTAAATAGGTTAAAATTAAGGCAAGAACTTGATGAAAGGACCCCTCCAGAGTACCTCAGGAAGTAGTTGAGGCAGCCTGTGAACCATCAGTGATTGTAGCCAGGAACCTATGGCTTTAACCTACATGGTTAAAGTAGGGCAGAAAAACACCTGTCTATTAAAGAAGAAAAATAAGGACTCAGTGAATTATGGACTTTAGTGTTATAGAAATATTAAAACAAATTATTCAGCAATTTACTTTGATCATTTGGAGGATAATAAGGGAATCAAAACTAAAAAGTCGATTTTTCCAATTACAAATCTTGTTAAATTAATGTAATTACTCATCTTATAGGATAACTGTTCTTGCAGAGAATGTAGATATGTGAAACAGAAGTAAATAGTAGATTCTTCCCAAGGGCCATTGCTGTTTCCTTTAGCAATTGGTCAATGCTTTGACTGTAATCACTGTTCATATGTTGCTGCTTGTTCTTCCCTCCTGGAAGTTTTATTTAATGGCTTCTTGACAAGCATTTCTCATGTGTAGAGCTAATTCCAAAGCCATATCTCAGTTATTATTTCTTCAATTTTCCTCCATTGAACGCTCTGTCCAAACCTCTGCTGGTGGTGTTTCCTCTGGGGGTGGCTGAATGCAGCACACCTTTTAAAGGCAAACAGCGTCCCGGACTTCTGGCTGCCATTTTGGACTGTCATGAGTGTGTGCTCAACCTGCCTGTGTTTCCGAGTCACACTGAAACGCGGGCCAGGCTGGGCTGACCTCCCAGGAGTGAAGAGCAAAGGAGGTAAATCATGGGCTTTGTTTGATTTTTGGGGATGATTTTCTACCAGGATGGAGCCTGACCCACAGCTGCACTGGGTGGCCCTCCCAGGCACACAGCACTTCTGCTGCCTGTTACTTACTGACTGGTGTCGCGCACTCTTGGGTTTGCCATCAGGAACATTCAGGGTTAGATTCTCCATCTCTGTCCCTTTTTTCCATGTTCGTATCCTCAGGGAGAGGGGGAGAAGATGCTCAGGTGCCACCCAAGCCTCAGAGGTCTTTCTTTCCCGGAATGGAGCAGCAAGTTGATTTTATTATTTGCTTTTTAAATAAGCAGCAAAGGTGGTTATCCTAGTCTATTTGTTCTTATTTTGGATGTAAATGTTTGTGCTTGTTTATTTCTGGCAAGTTTGTAACTAGGGACACACTTGGGTAATAATGAAAGATTTTAATTTTTTTACTAATCATGAGGAAGGCATCAGAAAAGTATTGAAAAAAAAAATAATCTTACTCTGAACTGCTTTTCTATAAGTACCTGTGGAGAATGATGGATCATATGGGTTTGGGGTTTCTCTTTTTTATAAATAACATGTTTTCAGAATGTGTGCATCTTGCTGGACGCATGTGTAGATGTAGAGGAAGAAACTCTCAGAAAACATCATCAGTGAAATGACCCAAAAGTTAGACAGCTTTAACCATTGGCATCTTGTGGCTGCCCATCATTTGGGAAGCCACTACCTTTTTCTGGAAGGTAGTTTTCTGAGCAAAGCTGAGAACCCAGGGAGGATGCCAGGCTCTTAAAAGATGCGGGGCCCAGGAAATGGTGGGAATCTGGGGGTACCAGTGACCCCCCTAAAAGGACCACTGAGAGCTGACACGTCTCCAAGAGAGACAATGACAGGGACTGAACGGGACAGCATGTTTTTCAGCTGAGAGAGGATGATGGCAGGGATAGATCACGCTCACCACAGCCTGCAAAAACTGCTAAGGGCTAGGATGAGGAAAAGTGTGTAATTCTGCCCTTTGATCTCTATCTTTTCTGTGTCGGAATAATGATGGTTTTATTGTGAAAAGATTTGTCAGAGGGCACACTGGACAGTTTATCACTCCTTCCCAGAATGACAGAGTGTCAAATACACTAGAGGTGCTGCACAAAATGTAGAAATGAGGGTATTTGTGACATATTCAGAGTCAGAATGGCCAACTGGGGCGTTTCTGTGTGAAGAGCAGCCAGAGCAGAGCGCGCTGCAGCCACAGGAACAAACCCAACAGAAATGCCAAGGCATTGGAGTATTGTTTGTGCTGTAACATAAAAACATTGTAAATAGTCTTGAATTACCACTGAGAGAGCTGGACTTTTGCAATTCATTAAAGAAGACGATACTGTGTTTCAAGTTGATATTGTAGAGTCTCAACACTGCTCAACACTCAACACTACGGATCTTTAAAATACTTGCTTGTACTGATTCTTACACTATAAATGAGGCAGACTTTTTATGATACGGCACTACAGAAATTTTAAAAATATCTCACTGTAGGCATCACACAGTTACTTGTGAATTTTGCAGGTTAAATATACTGTGAGCATATTAAACAGCAAAGAAACACTATTATTTTTGTTAAATATATTGGTACTCTTAATTTTCTAATCTTGTGCTAGTGTTATGATGTACTTTTTGCTGAAGTCTAGAACTATTCACTTAATCATTAATCTCATCCACACATGGACGGATATAGAAAATGATTGTGGCATTACATTACTTTTAGTAAGTGTTTGAAATGAAAACAAAAAGCCTTAAAATAAGTCTGATGAATATTTATAAGTAACTTGAGACACCCCCCCTATTAGATGCAGACTTGAACTCCATTAACACTTGGTTCATTGAGGCCTGGCATTTGTGTATATTGAGGTTGCTGACTTAGATTTCCAAGGTCTTTGTTATGGAATATTTGGAGCTCTTACTTGTTAATTAGAATTATGCACACGTTGAGCTGACTGAACCCTCCAATTCCTATTATCAAGTGCCAAGACTGGTATATTGCTATAGGTGTCATCACCCTGCATTTTCACCTTACAAGTTAGACCACCCAAAAGGATCTGAAAGACAACAACATTCCTCCAATAAGACTTCATTCTTTTAAATATTTTTTTTTCTGAAGCAAAGTTTTACTACCCTCAAAGTTCAATGTTTTGAATTCCAACTCCAGGCCAAGTTTGGAAGTGGCTGATTTTTATAAGGAATGAATTGACACCCTAGTTCAAAAACTCTTCATACCTGAGGATTTTAAAATAAAAATGTTATGCCTTCTGTAAATAGCTTGGGTAAAATGTAATGGGTAGGAAGAGCAATAAATAAATTGGGCATTTTTTTGCCAGTTTTATAGGATCAGCTATGCTGAAGTGTTATTACAGTTGAATTAGTAACTGTTTTGTCTGTGTTTCTGTGTGTATATACACACCCGTATATAACTCCATTCTGTAAATGGTAACTGATTTATATAGGTAGACCAGAATTAATAGCCTAATCTCTCCATTCCCAGATATTTCACAAATAAGACAATCCAATGATTCATGGTGCTTTGCAATCTATGAAATTGTGGATTGCTTTTGAGTCTTAATCAACAGTGATTTCTGTCATTGTCAGATACGATGGAAGGGATAATGTAAGAGCAGGATCTGTGAGACTCTGGGATGCTTTGTTCTTTGTAGCTTGCCAGGGCACTGTCATTTATCTCGACTCAAAACAAGCTTGGTTGGGTTCTGTGGTGACGTTTTTGGAAAGGTTAGTGGATTATCAATAGTTACTTTAGATGTACATGCCAAAGGGAAAGAAACACAGAAGAAACAGAAATAAAAACCAGGTTTAAATTCCTATGTGAATTTTGTTATGAATTGTAAAAGGGCACAGCAGTCAAATCAAGTTGATGTTTGACAATCCTGGGAGATGTGAATTTTCCTGTGGGAAGTAATGAGAGCTGATTGTCAGAGCTTCGGCTACTAATGCAAAACCCAGACATACTGTGCTCTCTCTGGACTTGGGTTCTTTTCTATTGCCTCTGTGAGTTGTATTCATAGACCTTGGGGAGGACTTGAAAGGGAGATGAGGGGGAACAGTCCACTGAGGTTTAGCAGAACAAAAGAAATCCAAAAAGATATGGAAATGCAATAATGAACTCCAATTATCTGTGTAGTGATAGTGTGCAATATCTGTACTGTTACAATTAATAATTTATTTTCCCAGCGTCCTGGATTAGAAGACTTGTAAAGATTCATTAGGATTGATTTTCTTCTTTGGGCATGCTCTTAGGTATTTTGAAGATTGAACACTGTAATTTGGGAGAAGATACACTGCCTTTTTCAGATGTGGAGGCTCAATTCATTCTTCAAGCACAGAACTAAACTCAGAATTAACTAGGAACTGAATAATCTCTCTTACAAATTTGTGAAATGCCTTTACTAAAATGCCTCGATACTTGTCCTTCCTACTTTATTTTTTCCTTCACATTCTATGAGAAGCAATTTCTCCATCAGATTCCTGTGTTCCAACTCACACATCCAAATTATCCATTGGCTGCAGCTTTCCTAGTGCCCTGCAAAATGCTCTTGCACAGCAGGTCATTGATCTTGTAGTCTAGCTTGAAGGTAGCTGAAATGTCAATATAGGTTCTAGCTGGTTTTTTTCTCCAAACTTTACTCCAATGATGTATGGATTTCAAATTTGAAAATGTGTTCCCTAATTCTTGGATAAGGAATAGGGATCTGTAGCATGGGAATTTTTTCCTCAAATTGAAGCCATATCCTAAATTGGGAAACACACCAAACCAACTAATACTGTATTTTCTGGCCCTCTGTATCGCCTGCTGTATTTTCTAGAAACAGTGAAGTTCATGTCATTAAAAATAATAATAGAATTCCTCAGCTAAGTGTATCCCCAAGAGCAAAAAAAGGCATGTATGCACATGCAATGCTTCAGCAAGAACAACATTAAACATTTGGAAATGAATTATATCATGCAATATAAAAACCAATCTTGGCAGGAGCAATTGCAGTTTCTTGCACCCCTCTGTCTATGTTGGCAGCAGCAACCACTGCTAAGTGATAATGTCCTTCACCTTGGCCAAATCTCGGTGAAAAGTGGATTCTAAGACTAAGAATATGCCAGAGAGGGAAAGAGCAGATCTGCTTCCTTACCTTTAAGTAAATGAATTGTTTTCAGGGCAGTGAGGGTGTGGCAGAGCCAGAACCAGAAACCAGGAATCCTCTGTTTCGGGCACATGATGATGCCATTTATTTTTCTGCCGCTGCCCAGGAGGCAGGTGGTGGCAGCAGCAGAGCCAGAGGAGACTGGAAGAAGAAAGGCCGGGTGATCGGGGCAGGAGGGAGCAGAGGGAGGTGTCCAGGGCACCACGAGAGAGTAGGTGACCTGGGAAGGTTTGCAGTTACTGCATCCCCAGGCCTCTGTGGGAAAACAGAAAGTGAAAACACAGGAAGGCAGGAGACAGCTGTGTTTGAAAGGTACTGCTAATTATGACAAAAATTTAAAAACAGAAGCTTAAACTGGAAAAGGGGCATACTGCAAGTATCCAGGCATTGTGTCAGTTATTTGCTATAGAAAAGCAGATTATGTACATAAGACAATAGACTTTCTTAATGCATACTGTATCATATCCAACTGTTTTTCCTCACTTGCTGCATGTGCTGTATGGGTAAAGCCAGCCATGCTTCCTATTTCCAATATAACATTACTGCAGCCTGCAGGTATAATGATTTGGGGGATTTTATATCCGGAGTGGGTGATTGTCGTTACTTTGCAATAAATAAAGGTTTTACTGGGAAGAAAACCAGAAAGTTTTGATAAATAATGTATTTTCCTTCTAAAGTGCTTGTAGATGAGAAGGTGGTTTAAAACTGCATCTCTGAATCAGCTCACCTATCGGTGAAATGCAGCAACTATCAGAGGAAATGTGACTAATGACTAGGGGTGGCCAACTGCTGGACCCGGGTGCTGCTGCTCGTGCTGAATTTTTATGCTGGCCATTTAATTTTTGTTATTTGGATGGTCTGTCTTTTAACATTCAAAATCAGGGAGGAACAAGCGTAGGACAATGGAGATGGGAGGGCATAAAAGGCTCTGGTGGTGTGTCGGAGGCTGGTCTGACTGAGCCCTGTGTCTGGTCGCTACAGCCTGTCCCATCTCTTCCCTAATCTCAGTTCCTAGCTGGTTTTGATGTGCTCGTGCTTTCTTTCAGCGTTTAGGAGTGTGGGGGCATTTGATTTCTTAGGAGACTTCTGGAAAGACCAGAGGTCCGAGCCGATGCCTGGATAAGGGGTGTACGGGGTGTGGGCACTGGTATTGCACAGGGGTAGCCTGTGGCAGTGTTTGAGGGGGCTGTAAATACTGGTGTGTTGGTGAATCACACGAGTGATCGTGTGTGCGTGTTTAGCAAATTTCAGTCCTCAGCAGCTGGGCAGGAGGAGGAGGACGAGGCTGTCTTTATTTGTGTTTGTGGGTGCCATGTGGGTACTGCCACCCCACCACGCTCTCTGTGAGGTGCCACGCACAGGAGGAGCCTCCTGGGCCTGAGGATGCACCAAATGCAGGTCTCGTGGATGGGGGGGAGGAATCCCCTGGGACAGGACCCCTCCGGTTCCTCTCTCTGTAAGAAGGGGTACTAGTTAGAGCACGCAGAAGAAAGTTTTACCCAAATCACAGATGCTACTTTCTAGCGCAGGCAGCCTCCCACGTAATTTATGAAATCTGAGGACATCTGAAACTAGGGTGCTGTGAGTTGAAATCTGCTGTATTTGCAAATCCTTAGTAGATAAGACTAAAGTGGTCCACAAATGAAGCATTAATTTAATGTTGTATTTTTAAACTTGCAAAGATTTTCGAATACTGTGGGTAGTAACTTTTTGCATTCTAACTGGTCTGACTCCCTGCTCTCCCCAGGGGAAATGGAAGAGTTAGAAACCCTGTGGCTGACTGGAATTTGCCACAACGAGAAGAATGAAGTCATGAGCAGCCAGCTGGACATTGACAACATGGCAGGAGTGTTTTACATGCTTGCAGCAGCCATGGCACTCAGTTTAATAACCTTTGTCTGGGAGCACTTATTTTACTGGAAACTTAGATTCTGCTTCACTGGAGTCTGCTCAGATAGGCCAGGATTGTTGTTCTCAATCAGCAGGGTGAGTAGTACTTTCATTTCCCCCCTTCAGGCAACAGATAGAATAAACTCCAGCTCCCTAAAACGTTATCTTTCCTTTTATTACCACTTGGACATTTGAAATACGTTTTAGAGCATCAGCGTGATGCTCCAGAGTAGTCAATGGGCTTAGGATGTACTTGCACTCCATGGGAAGTCTTCTTCATGGGATTATTCTAAGGTATGAATTATCATATGCCAGGATAATCAGTAATCAAATGCTGAAAACTAATACATTTAGGGGAAATTTTTGACAAAGAAATGGTGGAGCTGCTCAGATACAGAAAATGGATTAATTTCCATAAAAAAATCCAAACAAAATAAATGCTAAATTAATGAGAGACAATAGTTCTCAGTTTTGTGGATTTCTTAAGCAAGTAGATTTTAAGCAATAAAAATACATGGCAATATTTTAATGAGCTTTTCTTGATGGCAAACTTGAATAAAGCATGTGAGAAAGGGCCACACACAAGTGTCATTTATGTTTGGTTAGACACTAAGATGGGTTTTAATGATGACTTTACCAAACCCAAAGTGGATTTACATATCCAAATAAGTGATACTTGTCATAAAATAAGGGAAGTATGTGCTTTTCTTAGATTTTTGACAAATTAGTTGGGTTTTTGTCTTTTGGGGTTTTTTTAAACACAGTACTTCCATTAGGTAATTGATTTTGCTGGATTTTTTTATAAAGCTGAAGAGAATTGAAAATGATACTAAAATGCCTAATTGCTTTGAAATGTCCTGAAATTACTGTGTTGAGTAAATTGGACTGTGTTGGAACTGCATTACAAATACCCTGCCCTACCCTGTTAGGGATTGTCTAGAAAAGCAGATACGCTTTAATCTGCACATTTTACATTTGAACTTTATACTTTTGGCCTTTTACATTTGAAATTCTCCTAACCGATCCAGGGGGAAAAAAGTACTTATTTCAAAGGCAAATTTCTAAGAATTACAAGTTCACAGGGTCGGGAACGTCAATTGAGCTCACAGGAGTGACAGACGAGGTTGGAGTTAAAAGACAGGCTTCAGCTTTTCACTCAAAATGAACTAAAATTCAGACTTCAGAAAGGGATGGGATTTTTTCATAGGTTCTAGGATAGGAAGCAGAAAAGCTAAAATACCATGACTAGAAGCCTTTTTATTTCAGTGAAAGTGAAGAGTACCTTAACCTCCAAGAAGGTTTAGGGGCGTAGCTTAATCAGTGGTTTAAAAGAATAGTTTCCTTTACTGAAGGTGGTTAGTTATATTTTGTGATGGGAGTAGGGAACCTTTTCGGGTACCTTCTAACCTTGTTTTCTAGAACAAGCAGGGGATGCCAACACAGACCATTGGTTTGTAAAACACTGGCAATTTTTCTCCTGTACTGCCGGAAAATACGGCAGAAATTATTCTTCTGTATCAATGTAAGGAAATGTTAATAGAATAGACACATACTTTTACTCTTTCCAGTCATTAGACCAGCAATGTGTAATTGTACTTTATGGTTGAAAAAAAAAAAAAAGGAGGTATTTAAAATTGACATCGAGTGATTTAATTTGTTTTATATTACTCATATTACAGGGTATTTACAGCTGCATTCATGGAGTACACATTGAAGAAAAAAAGAAGTCTCCTGACTTTACTTTGACCAATTCCCAAACCAACATGTTAAAACTACTGCGAACAGCAAAGAATATGACCAATATCAATCCTTCAAGAATTAACTCCCCCAAAAGAACAGCTGATTTTATTCAGAGGGGTTCCTTGATTATGGATATGGTCATGGATAAGGGAAACTTGATATTTTCTGATAACAGATCCTTTCAGACGAAGGATAACTTCTTTGGTGACAACATGAGTGAACTGCAGACACTTCCTGGCAATAGACACAAGGACAATCTCAACAACTATGTTTTCCAAGGTCAGCATCCTCTCACACTGAATGAGTCCAATCCAAACACAGTAGAGGTTGCAGTAACAGCAGAAGCAAAAGCGAACTCCAGACCCAGGCAGCTTTGGAGGAAATCTGTTGAATCTTTGCGTCAAGATTCTGTACGTCAGGGCCAAGGTTCCCAGAGAGAGAACGGGTCCGATGAAAACAGGCAGCTTTCAGTGAAAAGCCAAAGATACCTTCCTGAAGAGATTGCCCATTCAGATGTATCAGAGGCATCAAGCCGAGCTACTTGCCATATGGAACCTGAAAACAACAACAAGCATCACAAAACCAAGGACAATTTTAAAAAAAGGACAGTAGCATCAAAATACCCAAAAGACTGTAGTGAAGTGGAACTGACATATCTGAAAACCAAACCGAGCTCTCCACGGGATAAAATCTACACGATTGATGCTGACAAGGAGCCAGGATTCCGCTTGGACACACCTCAGTACATCGAAAACATTGTCCTTCCAGATACTATAGAGTTTCCTGATGTTTATCAAGATCACAATGACAACTACAGGAAAGCAGAACACGCAAACAGGACTCCCTTGCATAATGAAGACAGTCTTCCAAATAATGACCAGTACAAACTTTATGCAAAGCACTACACTTTAAAAGATAAAAATTCTTCCCTAGTTGACATGAACGATAGGTACAGACAGAATTCCACCCACTGCAGGAGCTGTCTTTCCAATTTGCCCACTTACGCGGGACACTATTCGGGCAGATCTCCCTATAAATGCGACGCATGCTTGCGGATGGGGAACCTCTATGATATTGAAGAAGATCAGATGCTGCAGGATACAACGAACTTATCACTTCCTGAAGAAGTCTATGATCATAGTTGGTCACAAAACAATGCTCTGCAATATCATAAAAAAAATAAGTTGAGGATTAGCAGGCAACATTCTTTTGATAATATCGCCGATAAGTCCAGGGAAATGGATATTGGAAGACCTTCTCGTAGTATAAGCTTGAAAGAAAGAGAGAAATTTCTACAAAGTAGTCCATATGCAAGCATGTTTAGTGTTCCCTCAAGCAAACTGTTGGGCAACAAGGCCTCACTTTTAACTCATGCTCTAGAGGACAGTAAGCGGAGCAAGTCCCTGTATCCTGTTCACTCAGATGATAATCCCTTCCTGCACTCCTACCGTGATGACCAGCACTTATCTCTTAGGCGAAGTCCGGCTGATCTTTATAAACATTCATTACCAACAAGAGGAAGAAATGATAATTATTTAAGGTCATCCATACAGTCTACAGCATCATACAGTTCCAGGGATGGTCGGATCCATAATGACATGTACATTTCAGAGCATGTTTTGCCTTACGTTGCAAATAGGAATAGCTTGTACTCAACTCCAAGGGTTTTAAATTCCTGTAGCAATAGACGTGTGTATAAGAAAATGCCTAGCATTGAATCAGATGTTTAAATTTTCCATGAACACTTTATCTATAGGGAAAAAATAGTTGCCACCATCTTAGAGGGAGAATTTATCCTTTAACAGTATCCTGCTATGGTAAATGATATGTAAACCTCTCCCTTTCCCAGTGTACTTCTGTACATGAATAGGTAAACTAGTATGCTCTTAACCATCCTTTTAAAATATGTCTTGTTGAAAAGGATAAAAAAATAGCCATTTATGTATGCTTTATATATAAATGGCAAGCTGTGTGGAAATAGCCCCAATATATGTTGGCAACTATGCTGTTTTGTATCTAATCATTTCATTATTTCGGTTATTCTAATTTATGTTGCTAAGTATCATTCAATGTACTTTTGTCCTTAGAAATGTTTAATGATTTCCTAGTACTGGATAAGCAATATGGTATGCATGTAGTGTGACACAGACAAAAAGAATTAGGAATGCATTTGCACAGTTTCAAAAGTAAGACTCTAAAAGAGAACAGAAAGCTAGACTTTCAAAAATATATTTTAGCTTCATAAGCATTTTCAAAGCCAAATAACAGTAAAAAAACCCCAACCCCTGGGACCTTAATAAATAAAATGCAGCGTGTTAGCACAAAGTTAGTATGTTGGTTCTAGACTGACAGAAAATAAAGGGAAAGGCTGTAGGCCCAAACATGTGAACTGCTGTGTACCAAAAGGAAGCCCCATGGATATTGGTTAATGTTAATGTACAAATGTTTTTCTTATATTTCACACGCACTTACCATTACAAACTAAGTTCATTGAAAAGTCTGCAGTCATCTTGTAAGAAATTTCACAGCTGCCTAATCCAGAGTATATATTTTTCGATATCACTATATGACACTTACCGTGGAGCTGTGGACTTTATTAGTAACCTTGAGGCCTAATGTGTACGTAAGTTTGCATTTGCCCCTTACTGGTGATTACTCAGGGCTGTATAGTGTTTCTTTTATTCCTTCACTTCCCAAACCAAATCCCAACCCACTGTAATTCTTTGTTCATAGTGTATTAGTGACATCTAATTAATTGTACTTTAATAGTATTAAAGCCGTTAATACAGTATCAAACACCGACAGCCATATATTCAGTGTAATCAGTGAGGAGTGCAATACCATTTATCTCAATACACAGTGAAGGATTAACACCTTTGGAGGGACTTCTTCCTTCCAGAACATCATGCATATTTGTTGAATATCAGACCATTTTTAAAAATTTCTCCAATCGAGTCTGTTATGTAAATTGAATATATGCACACAGAACTAAGAAACAGCATCTATATCATCACTTACTGGTATACAAAGATACTCACATAAGAGGGATGCGTTGTGATATGAGTTTACCTCTGGTAAAGATCAATCAGATTATTTCACAAATAAAACATCTGTTACACGCCTCTCCTCGCCCCCACTGGAAAAAAAAGAAACCACTAGATTTTAATGGTATGGGAGTGTGGAAGTGAAGAGAGGAAGCCTTTCATGAGTAGAATGTAGAGCTGTACATATAATTCAAACTAAAGAAGTAATTAAATTGCTAATATACTTAAATACAGAAAGCATTCAACAGGTGCTGCTCTCCCATTCTCCTGCTACTCTGAGAATGGCCTTAGGTTTTTTGTGTAGAGGAAGTTTAGATTATTCAAGCATTATTCCTTACATTTCACTGAAGAACAGTGAGCAGGGAAACCATTACACTGTGAATTGAAAAATGTGAATATTACCCTAACTTTTCTCTGAATTGAAACTCTTTTCAACAGAATCATGCCTGTCAGCTGTAATAGTAGTATCTGCACGCCAGAGGTACAGTATGCAAACTGTTTAATTTGAAACAGCATACTGCAAAGCAGAGCTGGAAATTGGAGATAATATAAATGATGTATAGGGATAGACAAAATATAGCTTCTTCAATTCTGATTGCATTTTTTTTATTAAACAGATTTAAGCTGACATTAACTACCAAATATTCCAGAATGAGTTTTTGGTATTTACAAATGTATTTGTATATTCACCATAATGGTGAAGGATGATATTTTTTGAAGGAATGGAATGGAATGTAATGAGGTTGGGGCTTCCAGGTCCTTGTCCAGCTTCCAAAAATCTCATTATACTTTATTGTAAGTATGTTCAGAAAGCATATCTATGGGTATTGGTATGCTGTCCACAGCAAATATGTGTTGAGTTTTCTTTATTCAACATTTGGTCACAGTTTTTGGCCCCGATTCGCCTGGTATGCTTTCTGGTTCCTCACTGGATGTAGTTTTTATAAACAGAAGATCCTCACCTGCCCTCAGAGAGATTCACATTTCTTAGGAATAGTTGTATGAGCGAAGCAGGGCTCAGGTGTTTGTGAGACGATTACTTTTCATCAACCAAAACCTTTTCCCAAAGACATAGGTATACTATTTCTCTTAGGTCTACAGGAAGGCAAATGCACTAAAGGCATAAACATTGTTGTAATGAGTTTAATAAAAATAGTTCAGGCAAATTTTAATTTCCAATCCAAATCATAGTATACTAAGTAAAATCTGAAGTATTTTGAACTACCTGGTGTGTCTCAGCAGATATGGTATCTGCTGGTATCATACCAAAACCTGCCATGCAAGTCACTGGGAATTTTACCAAATGAATGATAAAACTCAGTGGTGGCTCTCATCTTTCACACGATCTTAAAGCTCTCAAAATATTTGCTGATCACTCCAAGTCTTTTGTATCATCATCTCTATCTAACTAGACAGGCATAACTCAATATATAGGCAAGTACTGTATGTGAAGTTCTGGGAAACAAAAATTCCCATTTACAACATTTTCTAAGTAAACTGTTGAGATCCAAATGTAAACATCCTAAACCCAGGTGGATTTATCCTTATGTGAAACGTAAAAGCAAATTAGCTGTAAAGAAATACATTGCAGTGTTTGCTTTTTCTGATTTTGAGCAGATTTCTGCTGACTGTAGAGATTTATTATTATTAGCTGCAAATATGCAATACAACCACCTCCCCTAAACCAAAACAAATTTATGAGACAGAGGGAAGACTTGATAATGTTGCACAGCAGTTGTTCACATGGAATTAAAAAATGCTGCCTTAAAGAAGGAAAAAAAACCAACAAACCTAGATACTGAAAGTAGAGGGAAAAAGAATCTGCATGCATTTGTTGTTTTGACCTTGGCAGATAATATGAGTGAATAAAGGGGGAAGAAAAGGCTAAAGAGTAGGGTTGTAGGCGAGTAGCTGGTGTGGTTGCAGATGTATACGTGTAAAGAAGAAGAAGCTGGGAAGTTGAAGAAAAGTCTTCAACAATAGAGCCACAAGCCACAGCTTGTGAGGCTCAGCCGTAGAGCGCGTGGAATTCTGAATATTGCCTGAGCTTTGTTGATATATTTGCACTGACTTTCAGTAAACCGAGATCAAGACTTTCTGTATTTCCCTCTCTCTCACTCTAGCTGCTGCTATTCTTGAAGAGGAGAAAAGAATCTTCCTGCATAAGTGGCCATCCTTTCTGTACCTTTCTGGATGGTGCTGGTGACTTGTTACATTTTCCTGATTACAGCTCTAGCAGTTTGTTGGTCTTTCCTATCACCAAGATTTCCCGTGACTCCAGCTGGAACTGAATCAGGCTGTAAATGATATGGGCCATTCTTGGTAGCATGTCCTGTAGTGTTACACTGCTCCTGGACGACAACTTTTATGGAGGCAGGATATTGAATTGCTGAGGAATTCAGTAGGTACATGGAGGTAAAACCAGCTACATAGACATACCTGCCTCTCGCTTTTTTCCTCTTTTAAAGACATTGTAGAATTTCTTCATGTTTTTGTCTTTCCCTTTTCACCACAGTAAATTTTCCTTTTTCCTTTCAAATGGATTTTGTGTTCTGCTTGTGTTCCTTAGAGCAGTGTAGCCACCCACTAACTTAAACGCATGGAAATAAGATATTTTAATATATAAGATAAAATTAAGGAGAATTAAGAGTTTTTGTATTTCTAGAAAATTTCATTTAATGTTTTTTCAGCTTTTGCTCAGAATTCGTTACTCTGCTATGTAAGAAGCTTGGTGAGGAGAAAGTGCTGTGGACAAACAGAACCCAAATCACCGCCAGCTCACCGTGTTTTAGCAGCATCTCATAAATACGTGTCTCTTTCTCTATGATCTTTGAGAACCACTTAGGAGGTGAAATAAGGCTCACAAAGGAAATTGGAAGTGGTGGGGTTTTTCCTGGTGAAAATTAATCTTTTTACATAGTTTTAAAGAAAGAAAGGCTATAGCTGTGTGTCTGTCTGTGCTGGAAGGCTCAGCTCTCTCTGTTGCCAGTGGGGAGAGAGAGAAAGCTCCCTCCGGACGGTAGTTCAGAGCACAAGGTTTGGGAGCAGTTCTGGGTGTGATGTCTCCTGGAGATTTTACCTCTCTCTGTTGATTTTTTTTTTTAGAAAGTATAGGCTCCTAACGAAGACATCTGAGATAGGTGGCCTTAGAAAAGCAATGGTCTACTTAATCCCAGCCTCAAAAATTTGCTAGCTAAATCTGCAAGTGAGTTCCAAGTTAAATCTTGCAGGTGCATTCCTCTTGCAGGAGGTTCCTGTTCTTATGCAAGTTGTTACTGAGGTAGCACCTGGCATTTGTGGGTTTTGCAGTTCTCCCAGCCTAGTCCCCATCATCGTTTTCTTTATACCACGTGGCTGTCCAGCATGAAATAAAAGTGTCAGAATCTATTCCTTGTAGAATAACTTGCTATTTTCACATTTCTGCAGTGTAGCATATGCATCTTAGTGAAGGGAAAGATTTTGGTACTATTCCTTGCCTTGCTGGGTTCATCAACGGAGAACAGGAATTGTACCAATTTAAGGGTATAAGAGTCAGCTTGGATTTAGGAAGAATGCAAGAGGTGAATCTTTTTGTTGTTTTACATTGCATTTAAGATGTTCGATATATAAAACCTAGTGAAAACAGATCTTTTACGGCAAAATCCTCTCTTGGTTAATATAGAACAGTAACTATCCTGTGGCTTGACTAGATTGTGTTGTGTTAATCATCACATCGTGTGCTGCTTTCAAGATGGAGTGTCATACATTCCCTTGCTAAACCTTCTTTTTCCCAGCTCTAGTCCTGGTTTAGCTCAAAAGTCTTTTTAAAGTAGGTATCTTTCCTGTGTAGAGCAATCTGGCTTGCAATGTAAAAACATTTTTCAGTATACACTTAAATTGTTTGTTTTACCAATGCTATTCTTTAATCTAAACTTCCTTCCTATTGAGAGCCGAGCCTTCAAAGTGTAACAGTGCTGAAGGAACTTCTGAAAAAGCAAAAAGGCCTTTCGAAGTACAACTTTTATGATATGGCCCATTTCTCACCTGTACTGTCCTATTTAAATGTATTAGCAATATGTTAGTATTTACCATCAGGAGGAGAGAGCACAGTTTGATCACAGCTGTGTATTTATTTGTGGACGTAAATGCAAGTACAGACAGGTGTTTGATTTGTTAAGGACAGGCTCAACCTCTTCTGGCTGGAGTCACCTGTGCAGCTGGGGTTAAATGGGGGTAGCCTCAAGACCGTCGTGTCCCTTACATCGCTCTGATCATGCAGACTCTCGTGTCTGATGTGCACATATTGTACAGAGTGTAAAATTCTTGTTGATGCTCAGCTTTCATTGTGGAATTAATCCCATGTTCACCTTCATTGCACTGTCACAGCAATGTTTGTGGGATGGAGAGGGGGTTGTTTGTGCTGTCTGGTGTCCGTTGCCCTGTTAAATGGGAGCAGAAACCCTGCCCTGCTTCTTTCTGCGCTGCTGGGAAGGGTTACTGCGCTCCTTGTAAATAAGCTCCTCATTTATTTCACCTCAGTCAAGCTTTTAATTTAATTTTTTTTTGCCCTGCTTCTTTCAACCTGTGTACGGAGTATGCTCTCTACAAACACGTGCTCTTCCAATGTCCTGCAGCTTTGGAAGTCAGGAGTAAAAGTGTGCATCGCCCTGCAATGCAGTGAAAATGCACTTAGTTCTTGCAGGTTCATGAGCTTTTTTTGTTACATACTGCAGAATATATCTGCTGCGGGTGAAACTGTTTGGGTTTTTGTTTGTTTTATTTTTTTAATGAATGCCAGTGTAACAGCTGTAAGAATCCACTGCTGATTATGTGATGATTTTGTCATATCTATAATTTAAGAACCAGAAATAATATAAGTAAAATTAAGTTACCTCACTATTTACCAGGTTTTTGTTGTTTTGCACTTAAATGACACTTTTTACTCCTTTTGCTTAATTCTTTACCTGTATTGAAAACGATGCTAAATTAGTAGAGAATATAACCATGCTGTAACATTGTCATGCAATACCTTTATTAGTAGATAACCACACTAAGTATAGTATTACATATTTAAAAGAGAGATGGTTTTGACTCTCCAACTCTTAAAAAGTAGTGGTGATAAACAGTTATACTCCTAGATGTTTTGTCCTTTCCCTTTTGTATTAGTATTTGTTTTCACTAATATATTTCAAAAATTATATTTCTATGTGCACGTTAGAAAACTGTGAAAATAAATACCAATAAATATTGTGATACTTATTCAGTGCACTGTAAGTTCCAAGTGAGATGATACTTTGCTTGGGAATTGATGAAAGTTTTCTCACTTCTCATAAATGGTACTGAGCTTTAATGTGGGCAAATGGTAATATTTACAGTGACATTAAATTTTAATGGAGAATGTCTTGTTTTGCACTTGTAATACTATTAGAAGAAATGATATGTTTTTCTCAGCAAATGCATTATGAGAATACATTTTTTTAATTTGTTTTGTGCTTTGCGGTATGTAAGAATAGCCGTTTTGAAGAGATTTGTGTTACATCATTACTGCAGGATTCTTTAGTCTTATAATTTTTTATTGAGCCAGTTTAATAATGGTGTTTAATGGCAAAAACCTTTTGGAAATATATTTTGGCTTCTGTTTCACATTGCAAACCCTGTGTTTGGACTCATAGTGATGCAGTTGAAGCCCTCATGAGGTTGCTGTGCCTTCCCGTGCTACTGGGGAAGGAGGCCTTCCTTGCTCGTTGTTAGAGGAGTTGAGAAAAATTTTGAAGGATGTCTTGTGCAACAATTGAAGTGTAAATGATCTTCAAAAGTGAAAAACAAAATAATAAATTGGAGGTTCACAGTTATCCACACCAGCGGGTGGTCTGTGACAGGCTGCAGGGTGTGTGGTTTCTGGAGGAAATGATAATTTTTAACTAAAGTGATTTGAATTCTACTTAAGTTTCTGAAAGTCACTGAAAAAATGGGAGTTTTCTTTTTTTTTTTTTTTTTAAAGCCAAAGTCTTTATGTTGTCATACGAGGTTTCACAGGAAAATGGGCCAAAGAATACAATTAAATATGCAAAAGGTTAATCCTATGGAAAAGGGTATCCTATCATCATGATATGCACAAGCATGTTAATGGTAATAGGAACAATGTCTGTAATTTTCCTGTATATTGCTATGTAGGTTGCACTATTTTGAATGACGCAAGCCTGATATTTTAATTACCAAATACCATAAGAAGCTTTTATTAATAGTTTGAACTTTTTAACCTAAATATATATACAGTATAGACACACATGCGTGCATACACTTCCTAACTTAGTCATGTGTGAGTAATCTCCCACAGCCGTGGGACACATTCCAGCAGTGCTTTATTTTAAGTGATTCTCCTCTCTCCTTTCCAAACCTCCCAGATCCACTGAGCCTCTAGCAGCATTTATCGTAGCGTTGATACCCATTACAGAAGAGGCTGAAGGACTTGCTGGGATCAGGATTGCTTTGTGCTAGGACACGTGAAAACCTGTCAGAGGACAGTTCCTGTCTGAAAGAATTGGAAATGGTACTCGCTAGAAATAACAGAGCCACAGGAGAAGTGTCTTCTCGTGCTGTTTTGAAAAGTCATGGCCAGAGAGGGTCTATTGGCCTGATTTTTAAATTCTGTGTCAGCTTACACAATCTACACCTGGTCATTAAGCATGTTACTTAAGGTAGCTGAGGAAGGACACCTAAAAACCAAAAATTTCCAGGAAAGCTCAGCTGGTGTGTGCACCTGTGGCCACCCGTGTATTCCTCATGCAGACTGAGCAGTCTTCAAAATCATATTTAGCAGTGGTGGTTGAGTCAGAATCACTTTTTCTCAGCGAACAGGCTTTTGAGCTTGCTATAACTGATGGTGTGGAGTTTTTTTGACCAAGAGATGATTGTGGTGTTTGGCTTCTTTTCTAAATTTGCAGTGCTCTAACCAAAACCAAGATGAAAAAAATACCTTGGAAATTATTTGTTTGAAGTAATTCCTGAGTTTTTTTGCAAAGGGAGGGTTGCATAGTTATTAATTTTTCCACCTTAACCTAGAAAGAGAAAATTCTATAGGGTCAAATTTTGTCTACAGTTCATTGCAAGTGTGACTTAGAGAGTCCTTTGTTTGCAAGAAGAAAATTTTTGGCTAACTCATTTTTACATGGCCTAGGTCAGTATTCCAAACTTAGGCCAAAAACCTTTTGACTTAAATAGGGATGTGTGAGTGAGTGATGGGAGAGCAGATCCTTAGTGCAGTCCCTGCTCAGAATTAAAAAAAAAAACAACAACAAAAACCAAAACCTCATGTTGCAAAGGTATGGAAGTTGCATCATGAAAAATTGTGTGCAGCTAGGAAGGAAACTAGTGCAATTTTTAGTAAGAAGAGTTTACAGTTTATACTTGATATCAGCTATAATATTTTAAAATAGTCTTACTCACTTCAGAATGTCCATTTTGCACTGATGAAGAACAGCTCGATCTCTCTGTCTTCACACCTCACACCCACATGCACAGTGTATCTTGTGTCTTCCCTGCTGAAACCAGAAGGTACAAACAGAATTCATTAATGTGTTAGGCAAACTCCTACCTGATCCTTAACTAAGTATGCTATTTTTATACAAAATTTGCATCCATGCATTTCAGGTTCTCTCAGAAGCACTTCACCTGTGAGTTAATAATGTTCATTTTAATTCATCAGATTCAAATTTACACTAAACCTGAAGGGCATTTTGTGCTTCCTTTCACTCTGTTTAATGATTTTTGCTGGCTTAGATGAAACACTTAATATTTCTGTGCTGCTAAACAAAAAACATCAGAAATATTTTAAAATCTCAAAATTACACTCTTAAAAACATTTTTACCTGCTTACTTGAATAATGTAAATTTAATGTGTTGTCCTGATTAGTCTTTGTATACATACACATATATATGTGAGCTATATATGTATAAGCTTTATATATATGTGTGTGTATGTATAAAGTTTTGGGGGAGAATGAGGGGCAAGATAAAAATTCAGCATTTTATTAACAGTTCCAAGTAATGCATTGCTGGTTTGAGTATGATTAGAAGTTATTTGCAGTTGAACTCTGAAAAATGAGATGTAACTGAAAATTAGTATTGGATCATTGGTCATCATCCTAAGACCAGTTTTGTTTCATCTGCTTCTTGAGAAAATAAAAATTCACAATATTAACTTAGAATTTTGCTCAGAAATAAAATTATAAGTTATTGGTACAGTTAGTACAGTTGGAAAAGTATTGTTGGAAAAAAACCCTCCAAGTGTACTGATTTGTACTGGTTACACGGACCACTAATATACCTTGCTGCAGAAGAAATTTGCATTCCATAAATAACATCTTACCAGAAATCTTGGAACCATTTGAGTCCACACACAGTGAATTAAAAAGTCTATCATTTCTGTTATTTGCTAGTGCAATTTACTGTAAAACTCTCAAGAGTGTAATATTTCAAACCAAAGGGTAAGTCATAAATTTCCAAGTATTAGCAAAGAATAGTAAAGGTTTAAAGACCTCTTAACACCTGGGGAAATAAGTCAGGATGTTAGAGTAGAAATAAAAGAGTGTTGGTGAAATGGAATCGAGCATAAAATAATTTTTAAGAGAATCCAGAATTTCATTATAAAATTCATAGTCTAATGGATTCTTCAAAAGAAAGGGTTTGGGGGAAAAGAGAATAATTAAAAACTAGTCTTGACATTCCAATTACTGCCTGTTTTATCAGATAGGTTTAGCAAACCGAAATGAATTTTAACACACAATTGTCTGTACACACGCGGTTTTAACTGTTGTGTTACGGAGATACGCGTACACCCATCTGCCCCCCACCCCCCCGAGAGTCACACACTGCTCTCCCGCGTTACGCAAACTCTCTCACAGCAGTTCACCCCGACCACGTTTTAACCCAGTGCATGACTGAGTGCTAATACTGTATAAATATTTTGAAACATATCTAAAAAAAAAAAAAATATGTTTGCTTCAAAATTTTTACGATAGAGAAATATATAATTATTATGGTTGTCTTAAAAATTGTATTGTGTTCTTCATTTTTGTTAAATATGTAGAAAAACATTAAGGGAATGGGAGACTCGAATGTCTGTGTGTACCGAAATGTATATAACTATTTGGGGAAAACACACGTGCCAAGTATAACATGATGTAAAAATTGTAAATATACGAAAATTCATTTTTCTAATAAAGATAATTTCTGCCAATTGATATGAAAATGAACAATGGTATCATTCTTGTCTGTCTTCCTTGTTAAGCGGTACAAGGTGAAGCATCAGCTGTGAATATGGCTTAACTTTGTTTCTTCGTTAGTGGTTGATTTGATTTGAAAGGTGTTAACAGCCACATGTTTTGAGCCATCCTTCGCTGGTAGAAATTATCTAAAGGTGAAGATGCCCGAAGCTAAAGCTGACAGTACATGCTCGATGTTCCCAGTTTAATTTAATTCACGAAAAGGACGGAGCCAATTAACTTACGAAAAATTCATTCAGTGTGAGAAGTCTACTTTGAATGGTGCTCCCTCAGCAGAGGGGCAGTAGCAGCTAAGTTATGGATGGCCTGTCAACCTGCAGCACCATTCTCCCGTATTCTGAAATACATACAAACCCTGGTGGGCCTGCATGAAGAGACGGTCCCGGCTGTAGAAGTGCAGGAGCTCTTTGGGCGCTTGTGAAGGCAGCATCCAGCCTGAGGAGAAGGTGTCCTGCCAAGAACAAAGCCATCCCTGAGAAGAGCTGGAGAGCTGGGGGTGTGGAGTGCTCCTGGCATGGCTCCATTCTTGGAGGCTGACCAGGTGAGGATGGGGGACAGCAAACCAGGGGATGAGAAAATGGCAGACATGTGACATGGCTTCTATGACTTTGATATCAGTAGCCTTGTTTAATGGTCTCATTAATAATGACTTAAATTGAAATAGAGATTCTAGTGGAGCAAAATCTTTTCCTAAAATCTGGCCATGTGCCTGGCCAGGGGAGCGAAAGGAGCAAGGCTCACGTGGTGCTGCGAAGTGGTTCTGTAGGACCCCACATTCCAGGATATCTAATCAGCTAATGAAAGTCTTCCTTTATTCCACAAAATGGGCATAAACAAGCCCTTGGCAATTAGAATAATGTTCTTCAAGGCAGTGAGATAATAGTCATTATATAAATCCACAGCATCGTTTTGTTAAATGTGCTTTGTGCTGAATATAAAAATAACAGACAGGAGGTGAAGGGTTGCTCACAGATGTCTCACAGCAGAACAGTCCCATCTATTTGTTCCCACGATAAACATGACTGCACAGATAATGTGAGAGATATAAAACTGGAATTCTGTCCTTAATGATGTTTTTAATGAGTAAAGACTGCTGGGCTTATTGTCCTCTGCTAGAAAGCCATTTTAAAGGGACACCACTTTATTTTTATCTAAACATCCCCATTTCATGAAATAAAATGAAATGTGCCCAGATTATTGAATCTTTATCTGATTTTGAATCTTCATCTTTATCCGATGGACAGGCTACTCTGTTCTGCACAATGACACACAGTGATCCCCATGGCTTTGGTTTACCCGCAGTGATGACCACCAAAGGACAATTCAAGTCCTTCAGGCATGTCAAAGCCCCAGGAGTCTCTGTAGGAAACGGGTGACACAGGACACAGCCCCCGTGACTCCATCTGGAAACACCGCTTGATGCCTGACCTGGGCTGGTGTGTGTGTCCGGGCTGCTCCTCCCGGAGATACCTGCCAGCGAAGCTCATTTCTCTCCGTGTGCCTGTGAGTCATCTCAGCTTCGACTCTGATTCCCTTTGGGATCTGGTTCCAAGGTAGACATATTCTCCCAGATCATTCCTTGGAGTCTTTGCTGATGTGTCTATGGCAGCTATCGGTCCTCTAAGACTTTGCTGACTAAAAAAACCCAAAATTTAAGTGGCGACTGGGAAATGGAAGCTTTTTAAATCTGACCTATTGTGCATAGCACTGCTAGCAGTGTTCGTAGGAAAGTGAGCAGTTCACCCAGCATGAACACAAGTGTCTTCCTGTAATTTGGATGCAAACCCACCTGTTTTAAGGTCAATTGCTGAGGTCTGTTCATCTCTATACAGAGAGTGAGCGTTTCCCACTGATCACACCAGCCACCCGTCTCTGCTTCTTCCAGCAGTTTACCAACAGCATTCACTCCCCTGTGCAGATTTACTGCAGCACAAATACCAAACCGTGGCCTCCACAGACTGCATCAGATCTAGCGTGTGATCCTCTGCCACTGCTGTTCCTCTCCCACGTGGTCGGCCTCTTCAGCAGGTACCTCCCCGTGTTACACAGCTTGTAACTGGGCCCTTCTTTCCACTGAAGAAAGAAAATTCCACACTGAAGGTCTTTGCATTGATTTCTGTATTTTCTTTCTAGAAGTTCCCCAAAAAGCTTTCTGGGAGGTAATTTATCAATTATTTATTTGCCGCTAGTTAGCTACAGAGAACGATCGTTACAGTGGTTGACTGCATTCTGCTAAAATCAGTATGTTCAAATCTTACTTTATTAAAAAGAATCTATATTTATAACATAAGTGATGATGGTTCCTTAAGTATGGCAATAACTTTTTTAATGCAGTGAAGTTTCTTAGCATTGCAGTAGGCCACAGCGGTAGTAATACAGAAGATAATCATCATTAAAGTTGTTTACACAAGGTTACTGCAAGGTCAAAGGCATTTTCCATGGTCTCCATCCAGCTTCAGGTGTAATGGAATGGCAATAATGCTGAAAAACCCCTTTGTGCTGCAAAAGCACAAGGTCTGGTAGTTTCTTTCTCTCTTTTTGGAGTGGACCTCGGCCTGCCAGTTACATGTGACACATCTAGTGAGACCACTGAACCTTCTCAAAGACAGCGCACTGGCAGCAAGGCTTCACGCTGTATGTAAAGAGCTATGTAAGACACAAAGAGCAGAACATCTGAGCACAGGATTCGAGAGAGGAAAAAACACAATATTAACCAGGTTTGAAAGCATAAGACCCTCTCATTATAGAAGTGTGTAGTTCCACTAATTACTTCAGGGACTGACGATGTTTGGCACTTCAGGGGCTTGGTTATGAGCAGCTCTCTCCCTCCGTCCTGCACAGGGAAAAGGAAATCAAGTAGGAACCAGAAGAGGCATTTCTCTATGCCCGAGAGAAAATAGAGACCTTGGACAGGTTTTACTCCCAGTTTCTGAAATGTATAGTTTTATCAGTTAAGAAGTTTGCCAAATGAAGAAAAAGCTTCTCCAGTGGTATCACAATATCATGATGCTGATTTTACCCTCCTTTCCCAGCAAGAGAAATAATGGCAAATTGTATAATTCTCCTGGTAGATGAAATGCCTCCGAGTTCCTTCAGTGCGGTTATAAAAGAAGAACGGTTTGTATACCTTGGAGAGGACAAAAGCAGTAGGAATGAGGATGACTAGAATAACTTTGATTTTCCTCTGAGAACAAAACTGCTGCTGCATTGATTTGGCCACAGTGAGTGTTTCCTAATATGGACCTTGAAAACTGCAGTGCATGTTAATTCCTGTTACCCTTTTTATTTTATACGTAAGTGTGTGTGAAGAGCTTATGTTTAAAAATAGGGGTGGGGATAATACTGAGGGGGTTTGCTATGGGAGAAACTTTTGAATAGCACTAGGCAACTCTAAGCATCCTGCAAAAAATGGCACAATTTTCTTTGAACGTGTCTCTCAGCTGCAAGAACAGCTTGCAGTAGGTCTTAACTAACCAAGAAATTAATTAATGAAAAATCAAGTCTCAATTTTTTAGTCCAATTGGATTTTTACCCTAACTAGAAATACTGGAATGATAATCAGGTTCTGTTTCGCTCAGTTTTAAATCCACTGCTGTTCCTGTCCACGGATGCACTATTATCTTAGCAAATGGGAGCATCCAATGTGACCTGAACTATATTTGTACTTCTGTTTGCTTTCAAATATCTCTTCTCTGAACTGAACAGCTCTGATATTATCACCTTCCTTCTTATTTCCCATTCCCTCTGTCTATTCCTAACAGTTTTCTCCATTTCTGTCCCTGTTAGAACATCATGGAAGTGTGAGCTGCACCTTAAACCAGACCTGCACAGTCAGCACATTTCCCTGTGTTAGTTAAAAGCATTGTAATCTCCGTGTTCCATTCTATTTCTGTCTCTATAAAAACTAACATTTCATTTATTTCTGCACTGCCACTCTGCAATGAGAAGATCATTTCAGTATTCAGAGCATAATGACATCCATAACCTTTTTTTTTACAGATGTTATTTTTGCACTCAAAACATTTGGATAGCTTAAATTATTTCTCCTTGTGTGCATTTATTTTCTGGTATTTCTAAACCCTAACATTTTTTCCTTAATAAAGGAAAGTCTGATAGGCCATTTTAAATCTCCTTCAAATCAATCTAGTAAATTTGGAATAGCAAAGAAATGACAGGTCATCTACAGACCAGAGTTTAGAGGTGGGAGTTTTGTGTTTTAAGGGATCCTGGAGAGATTTAGGTGTTTCCGTGGCCTGAATGCCTACGTGTCGGGGTACTGCATTCCATGTGCTGAGGAGTTTCTGAGTTAATGTTCAGCAGAAAAAAAAAGGCTCGATTATATAATGTGATGCACTGGGTTAAACCACTAAATGCTTTGAAGTCAGAGAATGAGAAAGCCACAGTTTAGATTATCAAGAAAGTTATTAAATATTGATGCCTTGAGAAAATGGCACACGTCTTCAATTCTTTCACACTGCAGTCTAAAAAAATCACAAGTTTACTTCTTCGGGGAGCTGCATGCAGGTAGCAGAACCAGTCCTACAGGGAGAAGTTGAGTCAATGATGAAAGTAGTCCTATCTGATCATGGTATTTTTACATATTTCTCAGAGTGGTGGGTTGGTAAATTTGGAGTGTTTATGAACCAAAGTTACCAATTCATATTAGTGTATTCCCCAGCTGGTTCTGCAAACTTCTGTGGAAACATTTCTTCTTCCTGAGGCTGAGAGGGAAAGTAGGATGTGAGGTTATCTGCAGTGTGATGCTTGTGCCCTCTTGCTGTCTGATTGCAATGCTATATCATATTTGCCTCAACGCTGTAACAACAAAATCCCATGATTTTAGGCAGGAATTTGAGATGTAGCTATTTACACAGGGGCAACCCACAATGAATTAAATGCAAATTTACTCAGAGTGAACTGCAGTCTGTTACCCCAGTGAGCATGCAGAGTAACTCTGGCTCGGCAGCCCGTGCACGAATGGCTGTGCTGGTGTGCACAAAGACCAATTACAACCTGGCAATGCTTCCATCCTCCTAATTGCAAAGTGTTCCCCACTGGCTTCATCCCCAGTGTAACCCAGGGAAAACTTGGTCCTGAATTCTTAGTCTTTACCAGGCACTGCAGGGCTTGAGCAGTCTAGAGATGTGACTGTTACTGAGACTGTCAGGGCTGCCGATATATTAAGTGACTGGTTCTGTGTGTGTGCACACACTTGTGCGCATTTTAGAGAAGCAGTTTCTCAAATCCTCTCTAGTGTGAATGCAATGCTCCCAATACAGACCCTTATTTGCTGATTTTAGCAACAATCACACGAACGATTTTTAGGGGGGACAGCTGGCTCAGTGGTCGGTAAGGCCAGAGGACGTTGCCCGTGTGTGCTGAGCAGACCCTAGTGGCACCCAGTGCCAGGGGTAGCTGCCCAGTTTGTGTGCTGCTAGTGTGTCCTGGATGAAGATATCAAATCTTGTGCCTTCCTGACAGTAGGATTTTATAGAAATGCTACTTCATTTTTGGTTGGGAGCAGAACAGATTGCTGGACTGGCAATCTCAAAGACTAGTTTCTGACATTACCATGTCAAGGGCTCTTGTGAGTCACTTCACCTCTTTTGTTTCCCTCCAGCTCCTCTTCAGTCTGCAAGTCAGGTCTTTGCTGGGGTTAATGTCTCTTGCCACTTTCTTGTATGGAGCAGACACTAAAGTAAGATGCTCTCAGTCATGGCAGACTCAAATTGGCTTGGCAGCAATAAAATATTTAAAAACACTCAGTTATTCATTTTTCTCCTACCTTGAAGGCTATTGGCATAACCTCACCATATCTGACCATTTGTCAGCAGAAGCCTAACGTACAGAGAGGTGTAACAAACCAGAGCACGTCTCTGGAGCCACCAATACTGAGGATGAAATATAACAACGAAGATAAGCCTCCAAATTGGTCTAATTCCACAACTACCTGCAAGACAAACTGCAAATCCTTGACAGGACTGACACTGTGTTGCTCTTTCATACTGACAAGATGTGAGCACACACAGGAAGTACCATTTTTAAAAATGCAGACCTGAAACCAAGAGCAACGCATGGAGCACGCAAGTCTTTTTGACCTTTGTTGCACTGTTTATCCTGATCTTACACAGAAACTTCATTTTCTTTTAACCTAGTATAAGTTGTTAGATCATTTTTGTTGAAAGACTTCTCTGCATCATGTTTTCAGTGGACCATGCTTGTGTCATTGGCTGTGCATTAGGCCCCCGCGAACTGGTTGAAGTGTCCTCAGAGACCCATGAATATGAAAGTATTTCCTTTTTTGGCTTCCTTTTCCATTGGTTTTGCTGGCTGGTTGGTTGTGTACAGTGCAGAGCAGCTGCTGAATGTTATCACTCTGTCCTCCTTACAAAGAACACAAAGGAAAAGCCCTCTGGAGGAAAGAGCTTTGTTTCCCCTTAAGAGTTTCAGCATGACAAAAATGATTGTAAAAGAGGACTTAATGAGAGAATTTGAGCTAACTATAACAAGAGGGATCCAAATATTTTTTTAATGAGATAGGTTATAAAAAGAAAAGTCGTATAATAATGGTTTTGGAGATTTAATCAGAAGAGTTGATTCATATTCCAAAAACGATCTTTGTGCCAGAGTTACATCTTTATTAAGGGCCTGCATTTTAACGGTCCACCAATCAAACTAAAGATCTCTTTGTGGATGTAAGATGGTGAGTGTCCTATTTTAATATTGTGATGTCTTTTAATTGCCTTTGCTGCACAGCCTGTGCCAAAAAAACCCAATGCATCTTTTCATGGAGCCCTTCGTTGAACTGGCAGGCAAGAGGGAGGTGCAGGTGGAGCGCTTGTCACTGGGTAACTCCATAGGTGGACACAAGCTGTCCATCCACTGGCAAAAAATACAGTATTGAATGGCTGTTTCAAAGAAAAAAAAATCCCCAGCAGAAGCTCTGATTCAGGAGTACTGAAACTGTGGGTAAGAAGTTGTATTTGCGACTGAGATTTATTTCCCAGAGCAGAAAGGGGAGTGACAGTGTCGGGGATGGGATGGAGCAGCTACACGGCAGCTGCTGGTAGTGCAGCACCTGACCTGGCAGTGCCCCACTCGAATTTCTCCACTAAATATGGAAAATAATAGTCAGTATTCAGCCCATACATCTAGAAGAAGAAAGTCTTCCTTACACTGATAAATGCTTCTAAATGCTGAATAAAAATATTGTATTTTGAATAACAGATGCTGCAGAACATGTTATACAACAGCAATATTGATTTTGGGTATGAATACTGAGAAGCGTAGTGCTGTCCTGCTACACACCACTGACCTGGTTTCAGCTGGGGTTGTGAGTTCATTTTCTTCCTAGTTGCTGCTGTGGTTTGGATTTAGTATGAGAATAATTTTGATAACACATATTGTTTCAGTTGCTGCTAAGTAATGCTTATATTAATTCAATAGCGTTGCCGTCTGATTCAGATGAAATCTCCCGCGTGTGCGTGAGCCAGTTCTCCACTCCCTGTTGTGCTGGTGTAAGTGTTACACCTCCCAAAGGTGATATAATACCCCCAAATATTTGGATGATTTATTGGAATTCTTGTATTTATTTACATTTTGATTGCTACAGTTGGAATAATTCTCTACTTTGAAGTTTTATCACATTAATGAAGCTGGTTCAGTGCAGCCTAACTCATTTTGGAAATTCTCTTCAACCTTCCCAGCTCTGTGAAAGATAGTTTCAAGTAAAATACAATGAAGCCTGAGTAAGTTGTTTCAACAGATGGCACCCTGCTGGCCTCAAATGTATAGAGCGGAAGAAAAAGCCACATGTAGCAAATTTCTTAGCAAGAAGTTAAGGTCCCAACAAAATTAAGTGGTTTTCTTTTGAAGAACAAGTTTTTAGAATAAATTAACATTTTTCTTTCAGGTTTTTTTTTTTTTTTTTCATTTGCTCCTGTGATACCTTACCTCCTTCTGGGAATGTGCACTGTGGAGCCATGAGTATTCAGTGGACTCTGGCAACGTTGTCTTCAGGTACATCATGGTCCTTTAAATGATCTGAAAATGTTGGCGTGCATCTTCAAATACATATTTCTTCTATGTTGAGTCTCCAAAAACAATTAAAGAAATGATGACCTGGTGAAAACCAGCGTGTGGGAGTGACAGGACTCCCTCAGGGTTTATCCTCAGGTGACGTGACATTGAATTTCAGCCTTGTGCAAGGGGACGTGTCCTTTCACCTGTGGTTGTCTGTTGGCATCAGGTTTGTCCTAGTTGCGGTGGAGCATCAGAGGGATTGACTTCTATTCAGCCATCCTTAATGTTGTGTCCTTTCATACCTATGAGAGAAACTGTCTACGCAGGTGCTGGTGTGGAAGTACATCAGTTAAGCTGTGAACAATGAACTACTTTCTTTCTTCTAACACTAAATTCAGATCCGGAAAAAAAAAAAAAAAAAAAGGACAAGTTGCACAGGGAACAAAAACTTCGAGTTCAGACAGTGCCAGGGTAGGTTGTACGTGGTGGGTATGAAAGGCCTTGTCAGAGTCTACGTTCAGTTGGTGTGTGCAGTGTAAGGAAAAAGCTAAAGTGTGTGTATTGCACAGGCAGGTACTGAGGATGCCATTAACCCCATTGACTTCTTTGTCAGGCTGAAAAACTTTGAAAATCTGTTTCCCTCAGCGAGAATGTCTTATCTGTTGAGTGTACGATGTAGTAATGTTTTAAAATCCTTGTATTTTCCCACATGATTACTTTCGGAATAAAGTGCAGCTGCAGATGGATTTACACTCTCTAATTTCCTTCCCTTGCAATGTGGCAACTTGCAGCTTGGCAAATACAATTTTTATAACCTATGAAAAATGTGCTCATAACCTTGCATTTTACCATGAGCTGTTCACTATTCTTGCCTTAATCTGAAAAAAAACTGATAATAAACATGCAGGCAGGGAAAACTATTGAGACCATTGACTGGTTGCTAATAACTCTGATTCAATACCTTGAATGACTAAAATGAAATCGAATGTGATAACATCAGTTTTGTGCAGCTCATATTTTCTACCAGCTTTTAATAATTTTTCATAGCAACTCTTCATTAACACCCCATCCTGGAAAAATGCATTTCTCCATTGTCCTCTGGCATTACGGACTCCTTTTTTGTTTTTCTAAATAATGTTTCTTTCTCTCATTCATTTGTGCTCCCTGCATATCACCAGGTAGATTTGATGGATTTCTCATATTGAAAACCATCTGCTCAGTTATTTTAGATAACATAAACCCATCCACCAAAATGAAAATTGACAGAAAGTCTTGCTGAACTGAAGCACCCATTTTGATCCTTCTTTCTAACACTTGCCCTATGGCCAGGCCTTCTCAGCTGAAACCTTCCAGACAGTGCTGGGATTCAAAATACATCTTTAGAGATGTCCAGTTGGCCATGACAAGCACTGATGGGACCAGTTTGGGGAGGCTGGCTGGTGTGCACAGGAAGAGACAGATGAAGTATCCAAAGAAGGAAGAAGTCATATACCCCTGTAGTAGGTCATCGTGTCCAAAACAGAAGATACGGGAGAAACTGGGAGGATAGCATTCAAAGAAAGTATAGAAACTAGGGCAGACAATGTGTGGTTAGACCAATGTGGGGAACTGCCAACCAGGACATGCAGCGTGAGTTCAGGTGACCCTGATGAGGAGCAGCAGCATGAGAAGAGGCTCTCCTGTGATGTGGGGAATTTCAGCTCCTGTTCTTCTGGCACTAACGATTGTGTAGACCATCAGAGAACTGTGTATGCAGGTGATGGGCTTCACAAAGGAAACAAAAACTAAATAAAACTGCTTATTTCTTTCAGCCAGGTTTGCCCTGCACTTGCAAGGTGGAGAGCTGTTTGTGCAAATGGCCATGTCTGGGGCTGTTGTCCATCACTGGGGATGTCGGATGGAAAATGCATCTGCCATTGTGACCTCCAGTTGCGGGAAAAGCCAGAAGGACTGTGAGACATTCAATCAAGTCTGTAAGAGCAACACAGTGGGTCTGTCACACTCATGACTGAACAGTCGTATTTCTGCCGTGTTTTGACCGAGGAGATTTTCTGTTTGACCTGCCCTTGTGCAGAAGCACTCTGGCATGAACCGTTCTCAGGCTAAAAAGGAAATATTTCTTTACATTAACTTTTTCTTCAGCCATTTCTCAGCCCAATCAGTTATAGTTGCTCAGGCCGCTGCTCGGCAGCACACGTGTGGGGGACAGAGCAGCGCAAGCAGTGAGTCGGGCAAGGGAGGTTCTTGGGCACGGTGATGGGTGCCCCCATCAGGTGGCCATGGGGGAGGCAGAGTTATAAGCACTGGATCTTGTTTTTTTCTCAGCCTGAAAGACACTGTGGTATTACACAGAGCCCAAATGCCGGTGACTGCATCCAGCTGCATGAAAAAGTGTCTCCAGAGTTTGTGGCTTCTAAAACATTTAAGTTGTGGTATGTGTAATTTTCACCACCTCCCACAATGGGAGAGGTGGGATTTCTCACTCAGAGGGATGTGTGTTGTACTGACTCCATAGAGTGATTATGTGCCTCCAAGTGGAATTTCACAGCCCGGCCCTCCTCCTCAGAGCTCATGGGGCCTCTGGTTTCCTTTGGCAGGAGGTGCACCATGGAAAAAGTCACTCCCAGAGGGAGCAAGGGTTACTTGGGCTAATTACCTTGCATTGTTTACAACCCTGGAAGCATCCAAGTTGATATGCTGAGTGCAAGAAGGGGAAAGTGGCTGCAATCTGTAATGTAACTTACCGTGAACTAATGAAAATTTAAATAAAAAGAAGCAAACAAGTCCCTAATGAGCTACCTGAGCCATAGTTCCACAAAATTTAATTAATCTTTCCTTGGTATTAAACATTACGATGCAGGGAAGAATCTGTGTTAAGGGCAGCAGTGACTAATTTCATAGCAAGGAGTGAGCTTTGGTGTGTGATTATATCTCACCATGTGCCTGGACGAAAGCACAACAGAGGAACAACAACTGAGGACCTCAAGCACAGAGATAGCAGAGACCAGCTGCTGGATGGGGCAGGTCAGAAGCTGGCATCATCAGGTAAATATAGGTAGGAAGTGTTTGGTTTTTTCAGTCAAGAAGTAAAGGAAAACATTCTTAGTGCATGCACACATCCGCATACCAATGGTTTGTCACTGGTTTAGGCTGTGATTGAAGTCACTGGTAAAGCTCGGTTACCAAAATACTGGTAAAGCACTGGCCACAAGCTTGCAAGCCTTTGAAAATACCTGGCCAAATACTTCAGGAACACTAAGTATATTGAGTTAAAGCTTTATATCTCACATTTTACCAAAATAAACACATCCAGAGGTTTAACACAACCATTTGGAGGACAAGAATACCTATTACATGCTCACAACAGTCAGAAGTTCCTCCCAAAGTAGCCCCTACCCACAGTTGCTGGTTTATATATAACTGTGACATGGAAGCAATTACTATAATGTATTTCTATGTTACCGTAGAGGTAAATATTTGTTTTGATTTATGCCTGTGTCTGGGAATGGGCTGAAGGTCTGCGTTTCCTTCAGCCATGATCCTATTTGCTACCCCACTTTAAGGCATCCTGCCCTGGCGTTAGAGAGAGCAAATGTGCCTGGGATTCGCTGAATTCACTGTTTTATGTACCTCTGCCTCTGGAATCAGCTTGCAGTGCTGGCAGGAGCAGTCTTCACAAGAGAAGGCAGCTCCTCAGTCCTGAAGAAGGAGACTTTGGTCCAAGAGGTGAGCAGATGGGGGACGCTGACAGCTGCACCAGCTTCTGCTACGGGTTTTCTCCCTGTGATTTCCTTCCAATAGCTGCTGATGCTCTCTGCATCTTGCCTATGAAGAAAAAAAAAAACACTTTCCCATTGCTGAATAAATGTATTCCCTGTCCTGAAAAAAAAAAAACAGATCAAGAAAATAACAGTCCTGCCTATAGTGCAGGCATTTTGGTGGGGTTTGGAGGGCTGGAAGGTGATGCCTCAGCCTTGGCTATAACTCCACTGTGGTCAAGTCACTGCCTGGTGTGAGGCGGCCCCAGAAAGCAGGGAGAGAGGCCTCCCATCTCCCAGGGTTGTCTGGTTTGAAGGACTTTGCCAGTTCTGGGGGACAAGCAGTTTACCAAACCCAGGAACTTCCCACTGACTTTCCCTCTGATACCTAACAATGTGCCATGTGTAACCTTAACCACTTCTGGTTATGCCAGTTAGTGTCTCTCCCCCTGAACATGTTTCATGAATTACAAAATATTCAGCTGGTGGTGAAGGCCATGTCTCCAAAACCTGGTGGTCAGCCAGGAGAGCTGGATTTACACTTCTGCTCTGGAGAGTCATTATTTATGGAGCCAGAGATCCAAAATAAGAATTAAGATATGTGGCATATCGCATGACAAAAATGTTGTCTGAACTTCTCTGACCAGTTTACTTTGCCACTCTCTGATGAGGTACTAATTTGACAAAAAGCAGGTGGTTGATTAAGTGTCTTTTGGTGAGCAGAGTCTGGGCGAGATCATTCATCTCAGGGGTGCAAGGTGCCACTGTCAGCTTGTGATGCTGGGTGACAGCAACCCCAGGCCACCGCAGAGGAGGACACTTTGACAGGGAGAAGGAGCTATGTGTCATCCTGTGCATGTCTTGCATGTAATTTGTTGCACTTGCTGACAGCACTGCGAGAGATGAGCAGTTCATCAACTCCTCCCTTGCCTTTTCCCTCAGACATTTAATGTAATGTATGGTGGGCATTCCTGACTGCTTCGATGCCTGGAAATCTCTTGCTAAAGCATTTTGATTGAGTTTAGTTTTTTTCACATGTTTTGTTGAGAATATGGTTTCACAAGAATTGCAGCACTACTGCAAATCTTTCATTACCATTCGATACACGGGAGGAAGCTAGAATATTTACAAAATCTAAAAATATTAATAGAGGAAAACAAATACATTGTGAATTAATACAGACAAAATTACTTATTTTTATTTATAGTGGGGATAGAGGAGCAGAAGAGGTGTCAATATTATTTTATGCCATGTAAGTAGTGATAACAGGGTCAGTCTTTTGTTAACACCCTGTTTCTTCTGTTTGACTTGAACTTGACTTACTGAAGCCAAAGACCTGTATTATTTCATAAATGCATTGGGCACAAATGCATTGTAAATGCACTGATGTGGGAGAAGCTAATTAGCATGAAGAGGGAAGCTGCGTCCCAGGTGCAGAAGCCATTAGTATTCTTCTGCTCTAGTTCCCTGAACCACTGCATATATTAACCTTTAGTCAGATCAGAGCCGATTTCTCCTGTTTCTTACATAATATTGGAATCATAATTGACAGTACCAATGAAAGGGAGAACTCTCCCTGCAACTGAAATTCTTCTTGCTTTCATGTAGAGGGTTTTTAGAACAAGAGTCTTATCAGCTGTGAATAATTGCATCTCATTAACTGCTTACTGGAGATATATGTATATGCATATTTGTTGGAGTGGTGTATATATTTGGCTGGAAAATGTTATGGCATGCTTCAAGCAGCATCGGTGATGTGAAATTCAGTGTGCACAGCATGTTTATGTAACCAGAGTGACATTGCTATAGAGGTAGGAGAAGATGATAGTTGGACATTTGGGTGCAGTTATGGAGGACTTCTTGCTAGCAGGCTTCAAAAGAAAAGCTTTCATCTTCATAGTTAATTGGACAGTTTATCAACATTTGGTTCTCTGTTAGTGAAAACAGGAATGTTTTTCTCAAGGCTTTCGCTGTCCTCCTCACTCTGCCTGCTGCTTTGATGGTGCAATGTTTCCTGCGGGACTCAGAGCTTCCTGCCTCGTCACCGGGAGCATTTATGATGATTTTCTCTGGTACCTCAATAGGTTTTGCTCTTCTAGGAAAAGTTAGTTTTGTGCGGGTCTTGTAAATCCTAATTTACAGCAGATTTTGGAGTCTCTGGCACACAGAAAAAGCTGCCAAAAAGTAATTTGTATGATAGTGGTAAGTTGCCTTAGCCCTTAAATCCTTTAGAACATTAGGAAAATCAAATAATCCATTCACAGTTTACTGATTACACCCTTTTTTTCTACGTTTTTTTCCATATGGTTAGAAAGACAATTCTTTTTAATAAAATTAGAGGGAAGTCTCTACTCCTTAAAGTGACTAAGCAGCTACCCCAGAGAGGACTTTCCTTAGTTCAGAAGCTGTGGCTGCCACGTGGATGTGCAACAGGGGCTTCTACTCGCGAGATTAACCTGGCTGCAGTGCAATAATTAATTGCTTTCTGGCACGAGGAGTATCTTGTTATTGCTTGTGGTTCAGAGACAATTCAACTCACACATGCGTATGCTGGCATGAAGAAAATGCCAACTGCTCTTATTTCCAGCAAAACACAGTGATATAATTGTCAAGCTGATGAAAAACAAAAGCTTCCTCCTAATGTATTTGTTATTAAACGAAGAAACAAAAAAAATCTGCTGTTTAACTAAGGAGCACTTTCCATGCTTTGCTGCAAAAACAGCTAACATTTAACACTGGGATAATTCATGATGAAGTTGTTGAAAGATCACTGTCACATGAATCCTCATGCTTTCTTTCCCAAATGCAAACTGCTGGTTTCTTCTTACTCCTATTGGATTAAAGCCATTTAACCTAAGTGGAGCTTTTATGTATGGTTCATTTAATCTTATTGTTTTGCCAAAATTACAGTCACTTTATGTAAAGAATAACATGGAAACAGGAATATTTCTTACTTTAGGCTACTTTATACTTTCCTTTAAAGAGGAAAATAAAATACCACCATTCTTTCCTTAAGAAGACTTATGTTTCCCAGCTTCATCTTTGATTTGACCCAAGGATTTTAGCAGCTGACCAGAAAATGCTGGGAATCAGACTCATGGGGAGTGGAGTGGCAAGTGCTGCACAGTGTACTGCACAGCAAGGAGATGAAGAGACCACTGGCTGCATTGAGATGAACACCTGAAGCATAATGCTGCTACTGACTGCAAATAGTGGAACCTGCAGGACTGTTTCCAGAAACAAATTGAAAACTTTCAGCAATATATTAATTACCAGTTAGAACAGAATATTGGTAGAGTTGCTGTAGTGATTAATTGTTTAGCTTATTAAATTACTTTCCTAGCATATGATTTTTTTCACAGACATAAATTACTTCAGTATTATAGCTTGTGCTTATGTGAGGAAAAAACAAGGTATTTTCTAAGCCAGCAGAATCATTTTCTCCTGTATTTCTATGGTAAGTAATAGTGAGGATCCATCAACGCTTGTGACCTGCCTGGAAGAAAACACATAATCAGAGACTTCATTATGCTTTCAAATAGGCATGCAAAATTTTGAACCAGACCCAGAGAAGTGTGCAAATGTAGGGACAAATTTTGTGAGGAGCACAAATTTCTGATTAATCAACAAAATGTAATAAAAAAATGATTACATTGTCTTTGAGGAAAGATGGAAGGGGTTTAGTGAATTAATTTCCCAACAAACTCAGCATTTTATGAAAGTAGAGTTGGATGTCCATGTCTGAAACCTTCTGAAACATCAGTCAAGACCAAACTCCTAGCTGGACATCATACCAAGAAGTCATATAAAACTGAGGCACAAAGATGAACGAAGAAGTGAATCAGAATAGCATAAAACTTCAGTTAATCCAAAGATTGGCTTCTGAACTGTCAGCCCCTTATCCCCCATTTTGTAAGGCTGTTGCTCGGTGCAAGCGACTCAAACTGGTCACTTGGTCAGTAGATATTATCATTCGAATGTGCAAGTGGATATTTTGTTGCGTCTTAGAGTTTTCTTCTAATGCTTGTTACAAATTTGATTATAAGTTAAAGATTCATCGTATCTGTGAAAATCAATGAGATCAATCATTTCTCATTAATCAGGACATAAGACTCTTCTGGTAAAGCATGTCATGTGAGCAGTAAGCTTTCCATTAAGGAAATCTAAACGTAGTCTGTCCTTTCAACTTTATAATATAATTCAGCAGGAGGAATATATCAAATACAACAACTTGCCACCTCAAAATGTTCTCACCTTCAAACTTATAAATACCACAGGGAGATGCATCTGCATCTCTGCAAAGCCCAGATGCCTGATTATTGTTATTTCTCTGAGCTAGGTAATGTGACTCATGCCTTTTCCAGGCCATAGTGACTTGGGGACATGCCTATCCTTGACCCAGGTACAAGGATGGGTCCTGGCCATGCAAGTTGACTCCCTAACACTCTGTAGTTGTGTCTTCCCTCCATTCTATGTTGAGGAAGAGTGAGCCCCTTTTCAAGATGGCTAAGAAATGGCCATAATTTGGCTGACAAGAGCTATAAAACATAATAATGTTTGGGCTTGCTGAGCTGGTCAGCAAGAGCTCACACTATTACTGCAGCTTCATTTCTCTAGCCAAGGCACCCAAATGGTTTCAGAGGATGAGTCACTGCCCATGCTGGGTGTTAGAGCATTAAAGAGTGCTGCTGAAGCAACTCCTACTGATTTGGAGGACATAAGAAATACAACTGGGTTGATTCAGTTCAGTACACAACAGCTCTGTGGCAGGATACACATTTTTAATAGCCTTTACCTGTTTTATTATCCTGCTGAGGTGCAGTATTGAAAACATTAGTCCATGCTTGCACTCTTCTACTGTTGCTGTACTGAAAGGTGGAATATTATCCTTGTGCCCCAAGAGGAACAGAAAATTAGACAAACTTTTAATCTGGGATCCCTCCATCTGCTCACCTGTCCATGGGCGGAAACACTATAGGAGCCTGTTCTTCATCCACTTGTGTCATATACTGATTGGTGCAAGATAGGCCAAACAAAAAAGCATCTAAAGCATGTTCACACAGGTGGTGATATTGGTATCATTATACCAGTTAATTTTATGGTAAATGAGCTTAGAGGAACAGGCCCTATTCAGTGATGATTTTAGGTTCAGTGATAAGATTTATGCCTTTTTAAAATACATGTCTGAAGCAGGTATGTTGTATCTCTTTCAAACCTCCTTAGTGCTGCCTATAATCATGTCCCTATTAAAATGACACTTTTAGGGACTATTTATCTGATAGACTCTCAAGTATTCATTACCTTAATTACTGAGTATAAATTACCCAGGATACTCTATCCTTGTTTGGCTCAAAAATAATTACTTGTTATTATTCAGGTGCTAATCACCAAATCTTAATCCTTTGCTAGTTATTATGGATTTTCAGAGGAAAAATTAAAGGATATTCTTAAATATGTCTATTCCTTAATTTGTTTAATAACAACAGTACGTCCATTCTGCCTCTACAGAACTTCCACAGATTGTGCCTGGCTGCAGACACAGGTAATTGCCTGCACATGATGTTGGGAGGTGACAGGACAGGTGTCCCCCTTGCTGTGGGATGCTATGTAATACAGCTCTTTGAGGCCATTTTCCTTCTGGTCCCCGAACAGGAGAACATGTGGGTGCAGAGTAGGAAAATGGCACATTTATAAATTGGTACAGCACCTTATTCTTGCTTAGATTTTCTGTGGAGACCCTGCATGCATAGTTACAGCCTCCTGTGAACCAGACGGGTCAACAGTGACTCTCTATTCCCATTCTGCCTCCAACCAGAAGGTCACACTGTCATGCTGTACCTTCACAGATGCCATCCTGGCACTACAAAATCTGTTCGTTGCTGCTGCCACGTGCCCCTCACAATAGTATTTTTTGAGTATTTCTCAGTCAGTCAATCTCAAAGACATTGATAACAGAGTTAGTATCACTGTCCCCATGTTGCAAACTGATTGTAAAGACTTTTCATAAGCTCACCTATCAAATGCATTAAAGAGCAAAAAACCTGTGTTTTAAGTCCTGGTCCCATGCTGCATTCACCAGGCTGTAGTGCTTCTGAACATGCACTGAACCAGATCCTAAAGATATGGTGACTGATATCCTAAAAACATGGTGAAGCTCTGCCTTGTAAAATAGTGTTTTTGGAGGCTGTAGTGTCTGTAGACAGTTCACTGTAATCTAACAACTTGGCACACACCAGGAGAAGCCCACAGCATTTATCTCATTAGTGTCATCACTGGAATTATTTATGAACGTTCCTGGTTTATCTTGGTCTATCTGCTTTCAGTCCTACTCTATAGGAAGAGCGATTATTTAAAATCAGATTTAAGATATTTTTACTAGTGCTAGTTCCAGATGATGTGATTTTTCATGGCAATTAGGTGAGCAAACAATTACACAGTATGATGTTGAGGGTGTGAAAAATTTAATATAACCTAACCTGTCTAAAATAATCAAAGTAATCCTGATCAAAAGATGGTGTGAATTGTGTGTGAATTAATATTATCATACAAATATCTTAAAATGTTGATACTCTTTGATGCGACCATGTAGAAAAGCCTTAAGAATCAGTGAAGATTAAGGGAAAAGTGAGTATTTCTGATAACAAATTCTAACCGCTTAGAGTAATAGGGTCAGATTGGCTGTGTTAGATCACTTTATAAGCCTTTTCAATGTTTTTTTTTCTTTTTTCAAACTTGATTTTTTTTACATTTAGCTATCAAGATGCTGGGAGGAAGGAGGAAGAGAAGAGTGATGCCTTCAAGGGAAATATATATTTTTTATTAGTAGTATATGTAAAAAGCATCTGATGTTCCACTCAGATTTGAATTTTCCTCTTCCGGAAATGCTAAAGAATTTTCTAAGTCATCAGGTGAAATGATGGAAAGCTCTATATGACCACTTATTTGGGCTTTACCCCTGCAAGAGTCTCAAACTATTGACTTCTACATGCCTGACACCCTCAAGGAGCCTCTGCCTGTGTAGGTTTGTGAATTTTTCTCTCCAGAATATACTGCATCCTCTCACAGCCTTGAGCTTTTCTGGGATATTAATTGTACAAGCAGGCAGTTTTCCAAGTGCACCGTAACTCTAGTCTGCTTTTTCTCTCAGCAACTAATTCCAATTTTCTCTTTGTTTCTAATTTCTAACAAGCTTCTGGCCAAAAAGAGACAATGGTCCATATCATATCTGTCAGTAACACTTGGCACTAAGCCTGTTGTAAATGGAATAATATATGTTTGGTTATATGCCATGTTGATACACTTCAAAAGAAAATAATTTGAAGTGTTTCCATTTGAACACAAAATTATGAAAAAATGTGAAATGTATGATGATAAAATGCTGGTCATTGTAAATGCTCAGGTGCCTATCTGATTAACATCATAGTCTGATTTTTATGGCACCCTGTTCAAACATGAATGTAAATGAATATGATATGTAAAGACAGGCCCTTGTTTGAATTTCATTGTTTCCCAAATGTGGCAGGACAAATCTGAAAAAGTAGTTAAAAAGCAAGAAACTTTTTGTTCTGTTGGATACATTTGCAAATGCTTTTTAATGATATGTGAGAATATACTCTGACAAATTCACTGATGAATGCTATTGATTCAATAAGCTGTATCTGTTCATTTGATTCCCTTATGTACCTCACATGCAACAGTGTTCTGCACTTCAAAACGTGCCTTTTCAGTTGAAGCTTTTGCTTTTTACACTGAGAACCCTTTGGAACCAGCACACCTGTTCTTAATGCTGTACTATCGGTTTCTCTGCAGTAGTAAGTCATTTATTCATATTTGTCAATGTGTGCATTCAAAATTAGTAGTGCTAGTGTTTACACATGAGTACTACTTAACTTACACTTTGACTAGCAAGCTGTTTGAACCTCTGTTACCAATAACTGAGGAAAAATAATTTCAAACTATAAACTTAATTTGGAATTCACTATGTGCCAAGAATTATTTACATCTGAAAGGGCTCCACAACAAAACACTCAATAATAGAAGAGGTATTGTTTGAGATTTAAACCTTCTTTGAGTGAGTTACAGACTGATACCTTATTTGTTTGCTGTCTGGCAAGAAGTAAAACTTTTTATCAATTAATGTATAAAATCTTGCAAAATGGAAATGCTGATTACCCCATGGTATGTTGAACCATGGGGGAAGATTGGGATAGCAAAGTCTTATTGGATTTGGCCTCCACTCCAATAATAAATTTCCTTTATTCTAGGAAGAGAAACTTCTCATAAATAGCACTTGTTTCTGGCAAATTAAATTAAACAGAGTGGGTTTCCTTGGCACCAGCACTTGTGACTGCTGAGGCCTGCAGTAAGAGCAGAAGTGTCCTACACCACACCTGAGCTGCATGTAAGATATTTGTGCCGAGGCTCTTGCCCACTCGGCAAGGCTTAAGAGGGAGTGAATATGACTGCAGCTGATAGATGCCCTGCCAACTGCTGCACATTTGTCTTTTACAAAGCATCTCCCATATAGTGGTCAGGCCCAGAAAATAGACTGAATTCTTATAAACTGCCCAATATGTCATGGTTTTATTAAAATAAATACCAGACACTGTGAATGAAGCACTTGAAGCTGCAAGTGCATGGAGGTCTGTTTGTGCCCACTGCTGAAGACAGGAGATTGAGCTAAATAGACCTTTGATCTGAATGAGTGCAACATCTTTACACACCTCTTAGTTTTTGATTGTGTAGGTTACTTAAACAACTTGGTGTTCACCAGTTAGTTGGTATTCTTGGGTGGAACTATTCCCTGGATTTCTGTAAACCTGAAAAGGGCTTTAATGTGTGTGGAGCACATACCGTATGTTTGGTTACCGATGCTGTTGCTTAATGGTTATATGCATGGTTTTAAGAGATCAGAAGAAAAAGTTGAAAGAAAGCTCATTGATTTTGGTTATAGTCACTATGTAAAAACACGGTGGAGGATCACTGCATGTGAGTAGACATAGCAGGAGAAAAAAACCCAGGTGCTGTCCACATTTCCAGTCATTCCCACAGTGCTTCTGTGTGTGCCCATACTGTGAGGGGGTACTGTGTGTCGAGCCTCAGCTCAATCTTTTACTAGTAGCTAATGCTGAGACATTATTATCCTAAGGAAAAAGAGGTTTTGCTTTCTCATTTTCTAAGGTTTTTTTTCCAAAATAAAAAGGAAAAACAGTGAAACTATATGTGTTGTGCTCTCTGAGGAGGGAAAAGAAAAACAACATTAAAACCCACGTGTGAATGTGTACCAGTGTTCTCATATTATCTGAGCAACATGCAACTTGGCACCTAACTGATTTGCAAATGCTATGCAGCTGAGATAGGACTTAGCAGCTAAAGCTTCTAAGAGAACTTTGCTAGTCCTAGGTGCAAGGCCAGTGAGATGAGGGTACATCTGAGGCCACAAAGCTAAGAATGCAAGGTTAACTTGCTAAATAGAGTTAGAAAATGAGGAGGTGCATCCTGAGGCTGCTTACTCCCAACTTCTGGCCCTGGTTCCCAGGGCTGTCGAAGTATTTTGTGTGAATACATCATTGGGTAATGTGCCTAGTCACTACTCCTTTGCAGCTGTCAACATTTCTCTCATTTCAAACGCAGGAAATTCCCTTAGATGACCTATTCGTGTATTCTAAGTTTCATTCCTTCAGGGCATACTTCCATGGAGTTATTAAAGAATTTTATTATCTTTTCATGAGTGCATAACATTTTCTTAAAAGTGTGGTCTGGAATTCAGTTCTGCTGGAAAGAACCGTTTTTCCTTTGTCCTTTAATTCTGTTGTTCTAACAAAGAAGAAAATACTGCAGACAGTGCTATAAAATGTAAATAGTTAATGTAAAATTATTTTCCCAACTGTGACAAGGTAATATCAAAATGTTCTGAATTGTTTACTGTTTCTTAATGAGAAATAAGGAGTATTACAGATATTAGGAAATTCCCTAGGGCTAATGTGTTTGCCGTCCATGTACTTAAAGTTTCTAATGTCTAATGAATTCTAAAATAGCAACGTAGAATGTTTTGTAAGACTTTAAAAAATATTTTTATTTGTGGATTTGGTTTTTTTTCCCCTAGATTTTCTTGGATAATGAATACTAATACATTGTACCTTTGCAATTCATGTCTGTTCCCATATGAAATTCATGTTTACATATAGAGGCAAATGCACATTTGGGAAACGTATATGCACTCAGGCAGCTAGGTTGATTGTCCTCTTGTGTCTGCAGAAAGCAATCAGGAAAACATCTGTGCTTAGCTAGAGCTGATTTTAATGGATCAGGTTCAAATGTTGGCAGAAGGCAGAGGCTCCAAGAGCCGCCAAAAGATGGTTAATTGGCTGTCAGCTTTGGAGCCTGACCATTAGCTGGGAGACACAATACTTATTTACAGAGAGTCACAATACTTATTTACAAGGCAAGCAGAAAGCAGTGGGAGTCTGTATGGCTGCGAGAAATGGGAATGAAAAGCGACAGGGTAAGTAGCACTGAAATGCTAGTGTCTTCTCTGCCAAAGGGGGTAAACAGAATGCCATCAGCTACAGCACTTATTCCTTCTCCAGTTAAAAGTAAACAAAACCAAAAACAAATAAATAAAAAAAAAAGAGAGAGAAAAATCCCTATAGTCATTTGGTGAGGGAGCTTTCTTCTGAAGTTTGTGGCAGTAGTCATTGCACTTCATGAGTAGGGATTGTGCCAGGTTTACGGAAATTGTGCTGCTAAATGGCTAAATTATCAACTTTTCTTACAGGTGTGTGGCTGCCTTTAAGGGAGTTCAACTGCACTTAATTAAATCTAAATATTGGCAGCAGCTGGGTTTGCTTCTCCTTTAGAGACTTGCCACACCCTTTCCTGGGCGAGAGGATAATGTTCTCTACTTTATTTTTCTCTTGTTCTTGATAAAACTGGCTGAGCGTGGAACCAAGTGCTTGATGAGGTTAGTGCAAGTTTGTCTTCTCAATATGCTAGGACTTGATTGTTTGGCAGTTCCTTCCCTCTTTATGTGATCTTTATGTAATATTTCTGAGCTTCTGTAAAATATTTTTAATAAAAAAGAGGCTAGGAAAGTGAAGGATTTTTTCCCCTATGTTTCAGGAGAATAAGTATACTCAAACTGCTTGTAGATTTTAAAGTGATGTATGGCAATAGAATTAGGGTACTTTATAGCTGAAGACAATAGGTGGGTTTCAACTTTCTGGAGGAGCAAACTCCTGTTTTGGAAAGAGCAGGGCTGATGTCTGGATGGACTGGTCTGGAAATTGGTTGTTAGAAAATAGTCCTCTGCTGTGCCTTTGAATGAAAGAAGGTGTCCTAACAACTATTGCTGTGCTGTCTTCCAACTCCTGTTGCCTCACACTTGCAGTCATCTGCTTTTTGACCCCCTTCCCCATTGTTATGTTGCAGCTTGGTTCCTTAGGGGAATAAGGGTTATGGGCTTTTGTTTTTTCTGCCTAGTGACCCCTTGTCTCAGTGCAAGTTCAAGCTACTGGCCAGTTTGAACCACAGTTAGCAAAGATGTTAAGTTTTGTTGAAATGTGGCTGGGTGTAGGAGGAAAACCCTATGGTTGCCTACAGAGTGCATCTGACTTAGTTCAATGCCTATTGGACATAATAAAATCTGCTCAGATGTTCACCTGTAGGAGCTAATCTAATAGTTTAAGTAAATCTTAATTTGTTTATCATAGTTGCTTTAAAAAAAAAAGCACCCCCTGAGTAATGTGCTATAGGCAATCCTGCTTTGGCAGGGGAGTTGGACTAAATGATCTCTAGAAGGTCCCTTCCAACTCCAACAATTCCATGATTCTGTGATCAGAACACACAAGCAAAAGCCCTATTAGTCAGATTTCAACCATAACAGCCAATGAATTTAAAATACATTGATATGACTTATTTTGGACAAACATGCAAGTATTTTATTATGCCAATTATTGGCCAACATATTTTTTAATGTGTGGAGTCTAAATAGGCTGCGGTTCTTAGCCTTTTGTTTCTGTACTGTTAAGACAGTGGCAACAGGAGTCGGAACTGCTCAAATGAAGTAAGCTTTTTTTCACAAGCAAGAAGCAATGAAATCCTGGGACCTGAAAAAAAACAATTCTCCCTTCAGTTTGACAGAATGGTATCTGCACTAAACTGATACGATAATTGAGTCTGGCAGCCTCCATTTAATTGTGACTCATTGCAAATGATCGAGTTAGTCAGCTCCTCAGTTGCAATTCTGTTTCTGTAGTGAGAATAAAAGAAAATAACTGGCGTATATAGTTTCACTTTTTCCCCCCAAAAGGTCTACAATGTTAAATATTTAAAGATTCGTGATTTCCTTGATTTTTTTGTTTTGTTTTTTTTGGACAATGCATTTCATATGCAATTTCATTGCATTACCCACAATACTTTTAGAACTTACCTATGAAATTCAGTCTTGCAATTTATTATCTGTTATAACCATTGCAGATTTAAATGCATATAGAAAACAATTAAGCACAACTACTTACTTGGCCTAGTTATGCTACAACAATAATGCCAGTAAACTTCAGTACTGGCTAATAAAAAGAACAATGCCTGTGACAATGAGTAGCCCCAGCATTTATTCTGCTGTAACTCACATGATGCTGTTGTTGAGTTAGAAAAAAAACAAGTGCTATGACTTCTTTCAACAAAGTAAGAAAGGTACTGCTATGGATTAACCTCATGAGAAACATCCATCCTCTGTATCTTTTTAGTCTGAAGAATGGTGGTGGAAAATAGGGAAATAATTCAGGAGATTAAACTTTCCTTACCTGGATGTAGCAAAGTAATCAGTCATTTTTATCTTCTGATTTCTATTATACTTACTATTAAGAACACTTAAGTTAGGTTCAAGTTTTATTTTGCTGGGAGTCAAACACTTAGTTTAAGTGTACTCATATTGAAAAGGCTTTTAGTCCAAGCTAACTGTCTAAGTTAAGAAAACAGAGGGTGGAAGGGAAAAGGACGACAAATAAATAATGATGCCTGCAAGGTCTTTGCAGAACTAGAATAGACTATTGGAACCACTGCTAAATCCATTTGGTTTCTACCAATTACTTGCAGACCTAAAGAAATGTTCTCCATCCAGTTTGTCAATGTAGTCTGGTTTATAAATGTTAAGATACACAATTACTTGATTAAATCTTCTGAAAGGATTTACGCTTTAGAAGTTTCTTCCTGACTTCAGTAAACCAGAGTCCTAATGTACCTGTGAGATTCTGACTGTTGTGTAGAAGCTTTTCTAATAACTACATAATAATATCCTGTGCTTTTAAAATGCTTTCCAGGCAGAGGAGAGAGTCAATCGTTGTTTGTGTTTGTTGTTTTTTTTTCAAAGCAAAATTTGCAAAAGATAGAGGAAGAAGCTTTAACTTAAAAAGGAACATGGGAGAAACTGGTGTCTCAGGTATCATTCACAGAAATCTGCATTGGTACAATTCTAAACTCTTGAAAGTAAGGACCCTCTAGAATTTCTGCTATAACAGTCAGTGTTTGCATTATTCCCAGAGCTCTCGCCAGTGACCGGAATGTTTGGAATTGTTATTGTGTGTGTGTATTAACATATTATAATAACATAAAAAATAATCCAGGATTCAGAAAAAAAGAACTCAATCTCAGAACGCTTTAAAACACTACAATAATAATTGGTATTGATATGCAATAACAGTTAATTAAAGGCCTGCTACTCCCACATAAATAAGAGAAAAAAATTATGATTTAATTTCAGCTATGTAGTATCTTATCTCAGAAATATAGGTTAGTAGGGCTGGTCCCCGATTCCTTATCTGAAACTAAGGATAATTCTTAAGTTCTGACATCACATGGAGAGGCTGAAGCTTCCTTTTTTTTTTTTTTTTTCCTGGGGTAAGATATCATTGCAATAGCTATGCCTATATAAAAAAAGGAGCTGTGTATAATTTACATACTTCTAATGATTAATGCTGTAGTTATTTCTATTGTGCTAAAGCATAACAGTTCTTGCATTGCCTTTGTAGGACAAACCTACATCCATCAGTGGAGTGTTATCTTGCCAGCTTCTCCACTGTTTTTATTTAGCTAATTCAACCATTGCATTACCTAAAAGGATCTAATTAATCATTATGTTCCTAATCTTGGCTTTTATTGAGACTGCAGTTAATTAAGTTTACAAATCGACATGGCAAAGTTTGATCCAGACAAATTACCTTGCAGGAGGATTTGTATCAATAAAAATCTCTGGACCGGTATATTGTTGGCGTATGCAGCTGGTGGTGAAGATCTAGCTGGGTAGTCCTGGGTCGGGGATGACTCGTAAATGCAATCATGCGATGCAGGCCAACTTGCTGAAACTACCTCAGCACATTTGAAGTTGGAGAATGTCCTGAGCTCTTCAAAACAGATTTGCAGTGAAATAGGCTGACTTACAAGGCATTCGATAGCCCAGCTCCTGCCTAAATCAATGGTTTCTCCAAGTCTAGTATGGCACTGCTGAAATCAATGGGAACAAGAAGGGGCCTTCCTCACGTGTCATCGGGAATTGTCCAGTGCGAGCTGGGACAGTCACCTCAGTGGCCTGGGCCCAGGGCTGCTGAGGGGCTGAGGCTGGTGGGGCCAACGGGCTGGTGCCCCGGCCTGTATGGGGTGAGGAGCCAGCGGCTGAGGGAGCAGGGGGATAGAGGCTGACAGGATCTTCATGGAAACCCCCGGAGAACGGATCCTGAACCCCCCTCGCTGTGTGCAGCCATGCTCGGTATGGAGAGTCCCAAAATGGGGGAGGCTTGGCCCTCATGAGGCAGCTGCTGAGGGGTGAAATCTCTCTGTGGAGCCCCGGAGCCAGCCACGCCTCAACAGCAGGTCTGCAGTGAGGGGGTGGAACCCTGGGCCTGGCCCGCTCCAGGGGGCGTGTGGGTGCTTGTTTGGGGCCCAGGGTGCTGTGGAGAGGCTGCTGGGGCTGCACTGGGGCTACTGGGGCTGCACTGGGGCTACTGGGTCTGCCCCCACATTGTTTATTCCTGTGAGTGTCAGTAGCAGGGTCCGGGGGGCCTGGGTGGGGCCTCCTCCTAAAGGAATCCGCCTGGAAATGGGGCGAGGGCACCTTGGCTAGCTGGATGGCAGCCTGCTGGGGAGAGCTTGAAACTAGGAGCTTGAAACTAGGAGGGAGGTTACAGGTTGCTGTTAGGCGAAGGGACGGTGGGCAGGATTGAAAGCAGGGTGACAAGAGCAGGGGAAAACGCAGGAATGGTGACCCAGGGCAGAGAGAGGCCCATCCCAAGTGCATGTGCACAAATGCAGGCAGCATTTTTGGAATAACTGAGACCTGGTGGGCCAGCTCGTGTGGCTGGAGTGCTGCAGTGGAAAAACGAGGAGGAGATAGGAGGGAGCAGCCTGAATGTACAAAGAGCTAAGTGTGCCAGGCCAGTGGAGAGGCCTGGTGGGTTTGGGGTTTGTTAGCACAGTCCCCAAACAATTCAGTACTTGTGTTTCTAGAGTCACAGGTATAAGGAATCCTTCCAGTTTTGTGCCAGGTAATTGGTAATACAGCATTAGAAACAAGAACACTGGGCATTTGCTCTGGAAAAATAAAGCTGTGTATGAATGTTTTGCTTTACTAGATCTCTTATTTTTTCCCAATATGTTCAATGGTGCATATTTTTAGAAGTGTTTTTCCTGCAGCATCTGCAGGTTGTGCCCATTAGATGCAGGCTGTGCCCATTAGATGCAACAATTCATTTAAAGAGTCTATTGTCCTTTGCAGAGGCTACACAAAGCGCTGCAGCTTTTTTGTGTATTTACTATGATACTACTTGTTTCATTCCCTTTTTTGTCTTGAAGAATTTAATTAATTCACCACCTTGCTTTCTGCTGTTGCAGTCTGAGCTCAGCAGATGACTAACCTCTGCTTAAGGGTATTAAGAATCCTGTGCTAACTTTAAACCAGGTTGTTTCTGTGGCTGCAGTATAAATGGATGTGTGATAGATAGATAGCTCTATTCCTCTTGAGTGCCATGCTAAATAGCCTTGGATGCTATTAGACCAAAACTGTAAAGGGCAGGACGCTTGGTTCACGCTGAGCCAGAGCTATGTCTTTCAGGCACACAAGACCATTTTAGTACAGTATGGCTGAATTTAGACCAAAGTAGTTTGCTGAATGACAGCACACCAGTTCCAAAGCAATTGACAAGGCGGTTCCTTTGAAAGGGAGACCAAGTGGGTCAATGAAGAAGAAATTCATGCAGTGGCCATGGAAATGCCATACTGTTTTGCTGATCTTTGGCAGTATTCATGAAAGTGTGGGGAGAAGAATAAGGAAAATGAAGTGTTTTGTTCTTTGGAGAATTTTCAGAGAAAGATTGTATGCCTTGCCATGTAGGTCTTCCTCTTAATGACAAAAGTCTTCTAAGTATTTTCATTCTTGGTTTTTATGTACTTTGGTCTCATTCCTTAATTAAATACTGAAGGAAGTTGATGGGGAGCAACTTAGTGTTTTATTCTGGGTCAAGTGCCGTTTGAGTCAGGTTGATTCAAAATAAATTGGTTTTGTGTTTTATTGTTTTCTAGCTGTCCAGGAAACTAGAATATTGCTGATTCGCCCAGCTTGTCTTTTCACCTCTGTGCCAGGAATATTTACATATGTAAGTCTTTTTTTAAAAAATTCCTCAAAGTTTAGATAATTTTGTCCTTACCATGAAAATATTTTGGAAAAAAGAAAATCTGAATTTAGATATGTTTAGATATATTGTTATTTTCTGCTCATTCTGAAAGCATTAGCAGGTGAAAATAAGCTTGCTTTTATAACATTAGTTATTGTGATACTTAAGTACTGAGATATCACTGCAGTTATATTTTTCAGAGTAATGTGCTATTACTGGAACTAAGTTATTCATATAAAAAGGATGATTGATCAAACACAAGCTAATATAATGTGAGGGGCAGAACAAGGTCAAACTTATTTTACAGGTATATGGAAACTAATAAAATCAGTGAATTGCACATGCAGACAGGTATTTCCACTCATGAATATCATTGTTTTCATTGTTACGTTTTATAGCCCGTTTTCCACTTCTGACTTTCTCATAGACTGCAGCATGCTTCTATTCATCCTGGCCTGTAAGCACTTTTCAAAATATTTATTAATGGTAATATTAAACTCACAGTGTCAGTTGGTTATATGCTCCTATATCATACTAGAATTGCATAAACCTCTTGCAATATCTTGACGTGTCAAGTAAAGATTATTCTGGTTCAGTGATCTCTCTCCCAAGTACAAGCAATCTGTTCTCAGAGGTACATAATTCACAAAAAATTTAGAGCCAACAGAATAAGAATCATGAGTGAATTTCTCAATCGGTTGTGGTATAAATAATTTATGTATGAATTTCAACATTGCATGCATTACCATTTCTAAGCAGTGATTACATCTTGTTGGAGAATCTGGGGACTCCAACTGTGTAATAAAGCAAATACAATTTAGGACAGGTCAGACAGAACCTTTATTAACTATGATCATCATGAGAAAACAGTTGGACAGCATCTTCCCCCCTGCTGCGCTGTTCTCTGCCAAGTGGTTGCAGACCCAACCTATATACTCTCTCAGAGAAAGAAGGAAGAGGCAAGGAAAAGCAATAATTTCAGTGTTAACAAAACCAGGTATCAACCCCTGGGGGGATGGACTCCTTAAGTAGCTTGCTAACAGTAAATAACATGACAATATGGAGAGATGGATCTTGGTAGAGACTGGAGTGGCACACCCAGCATTATCTTAGCTGAGAAGGGGGGAGTTGGAAACAGTCACAGACTGTTAGGTGTTAGGCAAAGGGGAACTTCCTTCCATTAACTTCCCAGGCAGACTTCTCAATCCTAAGTATTAATAATTTGACCACCACAGTCAATCCCTATCATGCATGCAGCAGGAAAAAAAAAAAGTGCCGCAATAAATGGATTGAAATGATGCCATGCAACTTCCCTGGCAAACCATGTAGACAACACTGCTTGAGGAATTAAGATGCAGAATTTAATCATTTCCACTATAATCAACAGCAGACATGAAAATGAGTGTCAGTGAGTTTTGTATCTGGTTAGATGGCAATGCAGGCTGCTTCCTGATGCTCTGTTTAATAAAGACGCTGTCTATTCTACATTATGCTCTTGGATCCTGCTTTGTGTGTGCAAGAAAAATACAGTTGTACAAAGGTATATAAAGAATACGTGCACTTACAGGGGATATTTGCTAACACATCAAAGAAACCCAAGTAAATTTGTTAATCAGAGCAGGGACATTGCAAGTCCCAAATTTGGAGCAAAAACATTTTGCAATTTGGACAGGACATAGGTGGAGTAACATTTTTGTAATCTTCTCTTTGTCATGGTCACAAGCAGACTCGATTACCTGAATTCTCTTAATGCTAATTGTTTGCTTTTATCTGACACACCCCCCCCCCCCTCCCGAGTTCATCCTTGAAATAGGGGGCCAATACAAAGTATCATTACTCCTTATCTCAGCTTATTGCTGTGACCTTTGCAACAAATCATTGATCAATTCCTGGCAATTGCAAATCAATAGCACTTTTCAGACCTGTAAAAGTTCTTCCCCGTATGTCTGGGATTTCTTCATGTTGCCTAAACTCTGGGAAAAATGGAGAAAGACTAATCTGAGAGAGATCAGCAACCACTGAGAAGCCATCTAGAAGCAACAAAGTGATGTATTTAGTTTTACTGGAATAATGTCCTGTGATTTTCCCCGCAACTATTTCTATGCCAAGTTCCTACCTATTGTCTTCACACTGTTGGCTCTTCCTAATTTTCCTTCATTCTGGGCAATCTTCTAGAGACAGGAGATGCATTTCCTGCATTGGGTTCAATTTGACATGCGGATTAATTTTGGTGCATTGTTTGGTATCTAACAGCTGGACCAAACTTTAGCAATTTGCATATAGAGAAGATAAACAGGTGCACTGAAGCTTATTATTCCATATTATTTCAGAGAGCTGTCTTCTATATTTGCATATTTATTCCTTCATCTTAGCCTGTTATCATACTATTGTGGCTGTGGTATGGGGCTTGAGTTTTTCCTGTTGATTGCTTTTTCATCTAATCTTCAAAAATCTTAAGAAAATTTTTATTGCTGGTTTCAAACTGTTGCAAACTGGTCTCTAGTCAGCAGCTGCTGCAGCTTAGATTTTACCAGGACTTTCTTTAAATGGATTGCTGTAATGATTGTGTTGAAGACTGATTATTGTCTATTATTTGAGACATGGTTGAGAATCTTAGTTACTTGATTTATGGGTTTTTTTGCGAATGTTTTTATCTCTCATTGTTTAAGTCACATAATAGGTTGCCTGCATTATTAAGAATTTAAATTAATGTTTTAATTTTACATTTTAATCTCTGCATTCCTCATTTTACCTATTTTTAGATCTGTTCATCAATGTACAGAGGCCTGCTACAATTTTTTTAATCATATCATGTGGCAATGAGCATAAAATTAAGTAAATTTGTAAAACAAATGAATTCCCAACATGATTATTAAACTAAATGAAGGGTAACAAGTTATGAAGATCTAAAAAACTGAATTATGTTCTCTATCACGTATTTCTGAAAAAAAATAACACTTAAGAATTAAAAATTCAGCCTGTTCCATAGTCTGTTGAAGCCTCATGGATATGATTAGCTTATGGCAGTCCCCAGTATTGGATGTTGGAGAAAGCCTTCACATCCAAAAAAATTAAGGTACAATAACTAGTCTTAGGCTAATTGTGAATGTCATTTTGTGCAACATGTGATAAGATCTATGGACCTGTTGGAGTGAGGCCAGAGGAGGTCCATGAAGATGATCAGAGGGCAGGAGCACCTCTGCTATGAAGACAGGCTGAGAGAGTTGAGGAAGAGAATGCTTTGGGGAGACCTTATAGTGGCCTTCCAGTATCTAAATGGGACCTAAAGGAAAACTGGAGAGGGACTTTTTGCAAGGACGTGTAGGCTTGCAGACGGGGTAATGGCCTCAAACTAGAAGAGGGTAGATTTAGATTAGATATTAGGAAGAAATTCTTTACAGCGAGGGTGGTGAGACACTGGCACAGGTTGCCCAGGGAAGTTGTGGATGCCCCATCCCTGGAAGTGTTCAAGACCAGGCTGGATGGGGCTTTGAGCAACCTGGTCTAGTGGGAGGTGTCCCTGCCCATGGCGGGGGGGGGTGGAACTAGGTGATCTTTAAGGTCACTTCCAACCTAAACCATTCTATGAATTAGCTGTAAAATGTGAATATAGTTGTTTATATTGTTCAAGCTGTGTGTAACACCATCCTAAATTGACTGTATTTGGGCAGCAGTGAACTTCACTGTATCAAGTTTAAAACCAGACTATTTTACCCCCTTTTTACTTGAACTTGTAATTGGATATTGTGAACACTTCTGAGAGAGAAGTAATGACGTGAAAATTATTTTGTCTGCAACACAGGTACTTTATCTGAGTGATCTCTCCTCCCAGCTCCAAAAACCAATTTGGTCTGGTTTGTTTCGTTGGAGCTGCTACTGAATGAGGTTCCTGTAGCCATGTTCAATATTTCATGATTTGAGCCCTAGATAAAATATACTTCATCACATAGTTTCACTGCTCACATTTTTTATGTATTTAAATAGAACTGAACAGGATGTTTTAGAAGAACATACTTCATCTAGAAATGCCAATTTGTCAAAACCGGAATTGTGTGGGAAAGGGCTGATTTGATCCATTTTTTTCTGTGGAAAAAGCTTTAAGAAACAGATTTCAACTGCTGAGAGCATCTCATTTCAACATTTTCAACATGCAAGTGGCAGTTTTCTTGGCTTGGAAAAAAATATTTAAACTATAATTAAATGCAAAAAGAATAAAATAAATGCAGAGAATTTTAAGAGAATGAAGTAACTCTTAGTGAACAAAACCAGACTTTAAGTACTTAAGACTTTAATTAGACTTTATGGCTCTGCATCCACACTGTTTTCGGCACTCCTGTGCTCAGATGCAGCTAGCTTTTATGTCTTAGTTTTGTCTGACATACTCTTGGCCTAATGCTCCTCCCATTCAAACTGATAGTAAAATAATGCTACTTCCATTCAAATTGGTACTAAAACTGCTTTGGGGCTAGGTTAGTGCTCAGCACTTGAAAACCTCATCTGTGCTCCTGTGGCAGTATGTGTGACCCAGGAGATGGCTACTGGCTTGAGCTGCACTGCAATGTGCTATCAATCCTACTTTATAAGAAAACCAAAAAATAAAAGTACTGCTTAAGAGGCGATTTCACTGAGGAGTGTTGAATGCATTACAGTATCATTTTCTATGATCTTTGAGTGATGTTTGAGAATGTGTGGATTACTGGCTGATAAATGCAGATTTTTGTGCATCATTGCTTATGAGATTAGTTGGTGTAAAAAAACAGTTACCATCCCATGTTGGAAAGTCCCTTGGAATCACATTGTAAGGGATAAGCCCAACAGGATTCGGTAGAAATTACCCTGAAATCAGTAAGTTATTATCAGTTACTTTGATTTTCATTTGACAACAAATGTTCTTTCTGCACTTTTTTTTTTTAATACCCCTTAAGATTATATTTGGCATAGCCTGCATATGTGTGAGTGCGCACATATACACCATGTTAGACTACATGATAGGATTTTGTATTTTTTGTGTGCATGTGTACAGAAAGAGAACTCTGTCTTTAGATGGATATAGCTAGGGGCAAACACGTATATTTAGTATCTTTGCTTTGCTAGTTACATATTTCTGGGTATTATTATCCAAAGGATACGGACTGTTTTATACCTGTCAGTTATTGTCACTCTAAAACTATGAGGTCTCTTTCTGGTGTGTATTCAGTGGAAGATTTTCTTTTGTCTCATTTGGGCTGTCATCTGTTAGAACTTGGCTTTGAAATTTATTTGCTTTGGAGGGTAGGATCATACTGTTTAACTACTTGCTCAGATGGGAAGTACAATTTAGAAGTAACATCTGTGCAGCTGTTGGGACATTCACAGGCTCTGCCAGGCCTTCTCTGTGATTACAAGCATGCGAGGATTGCATTGCCTCTGCTCGTTTCCTGTACTCAAATTTGAGAATGGGGATCTTGGATTCTCCCTTTATTAAAGATCCTTTCTTATTTGATTTGAGTTTGACTTTAGCCTTTCAGGGATTAGGAGTATTAAAAGGGCTGAGCGTGGCCATGGGGGAAAGATTGTCTTCAACTGCTGCCTTTTAGTAATCCCTGCATGATGCAAAGCGAGGATGTGCAGGTTGCAGAGAGCTGTAGTTCCCGTCTGACAAATGGAGGGGTCACAGTGATGTCAGGCTGTTGATGGGGCTTTGAATATAAAATGTTAACCAACACAAGGAGCAGGAGTGGTTCTGCTGCCCCAAAGCAAGCTGAGAAATGTCTGTTTAGCTCTAAACACAGGCTGTGGTTTCAGAATTTGTGATTCCTTGTGCTTTCCAGGATGCCTTGTATTTGGTTTTATATGGCCTGCTGTAATTTGTCATAAGAGTTGCAAGCTAAAAAAGGCTTTCATATATGCATAATGTAACAAAATGCATGAAAATGAGCTTGGAACGTTTTATGAATTTATCTCTTAATTAAAAAAACCCAACCAACAACCCAACAAACTGTTTCACACAAGGTATGATTTTTAAGATGTTTAGGATGTTTTCTCTGATCAGCTCAGGGAGAGGGAAGGTTCATGGGGACACGTGCCTAAGTGTCCAAACCTGACATTTTTGGCATTTCATCGAAATTCACCTTTGTGACTTAGAAAGCCTTGCAATTAGGTACATTAAAATAATGTTTGAACTTGACTGGGTTTTAGCAAGGAAAGGGTCTTTCTATGGCCAGACCTAGAAAAGACTTTAAGGCTTTCAGCCAGGTTGGCCTAGACTTCGTTTATGAAGCCATGTGCCCAAAGTCATACAAAGCACAGGGTGCATCTGTGGCATCTGTGCTGCAATTGTAGGTTATTGACTTGTAGAGACTCTACCATCCTCAACTTGAGAAGGGGAACACGGGGCAAAGAATTTAGAAGGGCTTATTATTAGGAGCCCAGAATGACGCCAACAAATGGTATTCTGTATGAGAGCCTGTGCTGGGATGTTTGTAAGGCACCACACTGCTTAGCCTTTTTGCTTGATTCTCTGCAATCACACTTGCACCACAGACATACCTGTGGCTCAGAAAACGTGTTTAGGTTTTAATGCAAAGAGTTAGACTTAGTCTGCAGTCTAAGATCTGCATCACAAATAAAAAGAAAGTGCATGCTGGAAAAACAAAGTCTTAATCTACTCTTGAATAGCAATTATGAAGCATTTAGCATAAAATAGTAGTTACGGGAAAAATAGGTTTTCTTTTCCATTTGCAGCAATGTGGTTCCCTGTGAGATTTAATTAATGGCTCTCATTTGTTCTTATTTCTCCCTATTCTGTGAGTGCTGAGTATAAAAGAACACATTTAATTTGGCTTCTGGGCAGCAAACAAATTCATTTAATGTTGATATAGAAGCATCTATTTTGATTTTAGAGGGAAAAGAGAGGGAGGGACATGGAAGGGAAATGTGATTAGAAGCATAGATATCATAGACGGTTTGAATGGCTTTAGCAATCAGAGTGAATTTTTATGAAAACTGAATTTATACTCCTGCACAACAATTCAGAGAATGGGGAATTATCTCCAGAACCACATTAGATAAATAGAGCCTGGAAGCTCTAACCCACTTAATCTGGATGTAACATTTTCTCTTTTGGGAGATATAGGAGGCGTTAGAAACACACCTATGCTCTCTCTTCTCTTTTTCAATTAAGATAATAAGCTTTCCTTTGGATAATGTTGTCTTGAGGAATAAATTTCAGGTTAAGCAAATCTCCCAGTTGGATAAGACAGGCTGTACTATACATTTCACTATGATCTTGAAAGGTTCAGAGGAGCCAGTCTGCAGAGTTCCTCCTACAAGCATAGAAGTGAGGAGTGAGGTGGGTATTGATGGATAGATTGAGTAAGTCAGCTAGAGGGCTGTGTTCCTGAAATTAATGGAAGTTTTGCTACCAACTTTCAGTTAATTCAAGATCAAGCCTTCAGGCTTTCATTTCTATCAGCTTGGTTGCAGACCCACTGGCATCAAGAACTGAAATCCAGTGCTAGGAAGTTACATCTGCATCTTTTACGTGAAAAAAGCTGCCTTTAAAAGGCATGTTAACTTCTTTTGAGCAGCATGTTGTTTGCAGGAGAGGCTGGAACTGAAAGCAGCAGCCTCTTGTTTCATGTAGCAATTTAGTGCCATGTTTGGTTCATAGGGTCTAGAACGAAAATAAATGTGAAAAAGTTTTGCTCCTGTCTTGAGATACTCAAGGTAGCAAAAGAGAGAATGAAAAGAATGAAAGAGAAATGGGAGTGTAATTTAGAGGTAAAGGGCTGTCATTGCAAAGGGCTGTCAGTAGGGAACAGTGAATCCTTGGGATTTCATAACACCAAAACCAGAAAGAGCAGTAACACTTCAGTTTCCTGATGACTATACACAACATGATGTTTTGAATGCTGCACAGTCCTGTCTAACATCATCTGCCACCATCCCTGTAGATCAGGCAATATGGAAGCGCAGGTATCTCTGTTTTTGATGACACAACTAGTTTATTTGTTAAAAAAGATTTCTAGTGGGGAATAGGGATTTATATTTTGGCTGCCATAGTTGCATCATTCATCAGCCCTTTTGCTTTGACAATGGATATATTCTCCTTCAGCACAGCACTAATTTTAGCTCTCTTAGGTTAATTTTTTTCATATATGTAGCTGCTTAAAGACATGGGACTGGCAATTTATGTATGCCATAAACTTGGGCTGTTTATTCTCTCCCCTCCCCTCCCCTCTCTGCTCCCTTTTGAAAAAATCTTTGTGTCTATATTTTTAATAGAGTTTTGAAAACAAGCGGTATTAGCAGGAGTGGCTGGCTGAGCTGAGTAGCTGAAGGCCTTTTAGCCTTTGTGCAGATCTCGTTGCCGTGTAATGCCATGCAGTTTCTGCTACTGATTCTTCTCGCCAAGCATCCTCTAAAGTCTGTCTTTCAGCCCTGGAGTAATGCACAATAACAGTGTACTCAGTCACTAGGTGTTGTTCTTCCTGGTCTTAAGAATAGCTTATAATATTTGATTCCTATATCACCAATATGTTATTTTCCAGTGTCTTGGGTACTCTTTTGTGCTGGTAGGGGTAATGCTGAGTATGAAAGAAATTGGAGGTTTTTTCAGGCACAATTTCTGAATGAGTTTGAAGCATGAAACAGGAGAGGATTTGACCTGTGCCCTGAGAGGTGAAAGACAACAACTGCTATTTTTGACTCCTGAGTGGATATGTAGCTTCACAAATAAAATGTTTAAAGAAAGCAATGTTCCAGGTCTCTTAGTGTACCACTGTGCTCATTTCTATTACATGGGGAAAAAAGCAAGGAAAAGAAAAACCCAAACATACCAACTTAGAATGAGAATAAACAGCTCTTTGCATACAGTTATCTATTGGATTCATGAGGCACCTTGCCTTGGGAAGCAGTTTGGATAGAAGATTGCAGATGTGCTTTATGAATTGCATTTGAAGAGGATTATTCAAGATCAGGCAAGTTCTTTTTTTATTCACTGACATAGTTCTCAATTTTATTCTCAATTGATTAAGGTATCTAACCTGGTAATTTTTATTATTTTTTTTCCAAGAGAAAAAACATGGAATTAATGTGATTTGCATTGGCTTTCAGATTAATTTGTCTTATTATTAGAAAATGCCTAATACAAAATCAAAGAAACAGTTGCTACTTACTGAATTTCTCTACTGCTCATGTACCTTCAAGCTCTTACTATAAACTTGCTATAGGGCCTGCTGTCGGCCCTCTTCCTGTTTTTAATGTCACTGTCCTTTGGCAGTACATAGATCATAGTGAAACAAGATGTTGTTTTTTTCTGCAAGCTGTATGCATTTTTTTGTGCGCAGTCTGCTGTGCGTTTTAGTCAGGCTGTGAGCTAATGATAAGATTGCTAAGGTGAATTCCCAGATCACTGTGTTTTCTGCCAGAGATGAAAGGCCACGTAAATATGCTTTTCTGGCTCCCTTCTCAGGTGTAATTTCCCTGTTTTCTCATTTTCCTCTGTGCTCTGCTGGCAATATGGAATCATAATATCTCTGTTTACCTACATGGCCTTCTTAACAGTGTTGACAGAGTGCAATTATTAATGTATCATTGCATATTTTTCCCAGAATACCAACTTATAGTGAAAACTTTGCTCCAGTTTACACTTGTGTTTAAATTTTCACAAAGTCCTTAAGAATGTTATAATAAAATTAGCCTCCAAAAGTGTGAAATAATACTGTTTGCAGCAGAAGAATATCTGTTTTAGAGGGACTAAGTCAGATGTTTTGGAATGTGCTCTTTCCTGTACCCAGCACGGTCATCCAAACGAGCCTTAAAAAGTGAAAAAGGGAAAAGTACTGAGAGCTCTGCTTTGAGCTGCATCTTCCAAGGCTCCTGTTTTCTAACTGGAAACCTAGAAGCTTAGGACAGAAACAATTTTATGCTGTCTGCAGTCTAGTGTCATTGGGGAATTTCTGATCACCTGCCCAGTAAACTCCTGTGGTGTCAGGTGCATCTTTAGGAATCTTACCACTTTGGAGAATACAAATGCCTAGAACGTAAAGTATAACTTACAACTTCTATTGCCGACAAAGTGGGCTGAATGTAAGCAATTTTCATGTTGAATGGGAATTTTTAATTAGGGTCTACATATGCAGAAAGAAAGAAAATGGTTGTTCATACACTGATTTTAAGGAACAATAAAATTCTTTGACATTCAATTGCAAATGCAAGTTTATGCAAAATCTGCAACACATCCAAAGGCAAAACTGAGGTGCATTTGGAAACTTGAATGTAATTGAAGTTGTTCTCTAAAGGTTTTTGTTGGGGTCAAGTTGTGGAAAGAGCAGTTTAACCCTTCTTCATCCATATGCAGTCAATCAAGTTAATGATGTTCCTATTATTTTGGTAAGTAGTCAGAATATGTGTGACATATATAGAACTATGGCATTCCCTCACGGTAGGTCCTCAGGCACTGAAAGAGCTGATGACATTTTATAAAATGCAGTTATGTAAAGCATTGCTGGAGGGAAGACTGTGAAGCTAAATCTTTACTGTTTCCAAGACAGAAAAAAAGTTCTAATGTGTTTATCTAGCCTAAATTGTCATCGAAACTAGCCTAGGCTTATTAGCTACAGTTATCAAGACTTTTCAGTTCAGCTACAACTAAAGGTACTTCTTAATTAGTGGAACCGGGACTCAAAATTATTCTTAGTATTTAAAGTTGGTTATACTCATTCATAGCTTATTGAACTAATTAGTATCCCCAGACAACCTCTTATTTTTGTCTAAAAGAATAATGTTCCACATCCCATCACTCATTTAATATTTCTTTTAAAATGAACTGCTGTGGAACCTAAATTTAGGAAGGAACTCTGAACAGGGAGAGTTTTTGCATAGCTTATAAATGAATTGCTTATGAATCATTCCACGACAGATTTAGATGAGTAATGTATTTTTGTAATAAGCAGTACATACATCTTTGTCAATCTTCAGGCTTAATTGGGAATACAGTCAACTCTCTCTGGTGCCATATGTAATACAGTTTTGGGTCCTGTGTGATTAAAATGGGAATTACAGATGTCAGTGACACTACACTGGTGATGACACTATGAGTTGGAAAAGTGTCATGTGTAGGCAAGGAAGGAAAGTATCTCCTTACAGTGATGCCTATCTAAAGGTGTACTAAATTTCTGCAACTTGAATCATTCCTGTTTAAATTTGGAAAAGTAATTACAACAGTTAGTTGAGCTTGATCAGTATAGGATAGAAGTAGGTTTTCTTTTCATTGGTCTTACTGATAACTTTTAAAAAGTTTTCTGTTCCTAATGTGCCTGTTAGTAACTCTGCTAGCTACAGTCAAGCAATTCTTATGAGTGAGTAAGGCTGAAAGTGTATTTACTTGCTCAAGAATTAGGACTTGGAACATCCTGTTTGAGGATAGATTATCCAAAGCTGAACAAATAGCTTGTTTTAGACAACCACTGTCTTCTCCATTCCACTCCATAATACATCAAAACCAAACTCTAATTTCATCTAGTCTCAAAATCATGCGTAAATTTTGCAGTTCTGCATTCATTATCCCCTTTTGAGGTTCGTTTAAACAGGATTGCATGTGTTGTGGCTCAATCTGACTGTTGAAGACCTTCATTTTTTTGTTTAAGCCTACTGACCTGTGGCCTGACAGAAAAGGATAGTCTTCCAGGGAGTCTTGTAAACCAAAATTCTGCTTCCATCTGTGGCAAAGTAACTCTTGAAAAGGCTAAAGGTGGCAGTAAAGCAAAGCATTGTGCAAACCACAATGGTATTCTTCCGGTGAAGTGCAGGCAGTTATTGCTAGGCTCTTTCATGCTTTAAAACATGCTTTATAGTTTACTATTAGACTTGTGTCAAAAAAGCTGTGAAAAGTACATATTCATTGAAATTTTTATTCACCAGAAGTGTCTGAAGTTAGTTCCTAATTCTGCCACAGAATCCCTACAGCTTTGCCTGTAGCTAGAAATATCCTAACACACAAGGCAGAATATTGCTCACCAGTGGCCCCGGTCCCTAGGAGGGGTTGTTGGTCACACCCATCCTCTTTGGGTGGAACAAACATTGGAGGATGGAAGTGTATGTAATGCATATTTGACTGATGATTCTAGCTCGCCGGTACGTGAGCGTGACCAGGAATGGAGTTCATAGCTTGTCAGAGAGACAAGTATGCTAATTTGGCACCTGGTATGTTTCTTGCCCTTATGGAAATTGAAAAATAAAACATGAAAGAGCACTGGCAAAGTTAGCTCTAGGAAGGAAATTCCAATAAATGTTATTGATATTCAATGGTGTGAGTTGTGCTTTCTCCTTCTAATGGCTGGCCTGCTGGTTTTTGTTTGCTTATTTTTTAGGGAAAGATTCTCAATGACAGGCTTCAGGATGCCTGGGATTAGGTTTTATTCCCTTGCTTTGACGTATGATAAAGTCGATTTGTATTGACCGTACAGTTTGCAGTGTCTGTGTACGTCAGGGTGTGCAAATATTGTTTGAAAGCTATGCTAGATTCATGCTTGGAAATTATTATAGCAGTTAATGGGTGAATAAGTGGAGAAAAATATTGAGTCAAACACATGGATTATGACAGGCAGTCTTTGTGTAAATTACTGTACATAACTGCACAGTATTTCCTGCAAAATGGGCTCTACAAGTGGAAGATCTAATAAATGTAGTGCTATAACACGTTAGTATTTGAGTTATTTTTCTTATTAGTAATCCCCAATGCCAGCTGTGATAGTTTTATTACCTGGCCTGGTTTTGGAGGTTTATTTATGGAAGTTGTGGTCACAGACTAGGGAGTTATTTTCTTTGATGCTTCAGTCCACAGTTATGTGTGATTATTGGTTAGGCTTGCTGTTAATAACAACTTTCTTTTCTAGGTCATTCTAGTACTTAGAGATGTCTAGATTTGATACAATGTTTGCACATGTAGCCTATGGAGTATTATATAAGCATGTTACATGTGTACAGCAACCTTATATTGATCTGGATGAAGAAGCTGGAGAAATCAATTGATGACATGGTGTATGGGAAGCTTTCTTCATGTATGTGTCTGCTTGCAGCTATGAAAGGGTTCATGCAGCAGAAGAGGATACACGAATGTATGAGAATATCATCTTTGGCTAAGTTTAGCTTTAGGTCAAACCTATTATAGATTTTATAAACATGAGAGCCAGTGAGGATCCCAAAGTTGCCTATTCCACCCAAGTACTACCTACTTTTCCTGGAGCAATCAAGGACTGCAGTTCCAGGAATTCTTCATCCTAAAAATACAAGTGAAGTGAAGTCTTGATCACTGGAATTCATGCCCTTAAACTAAATATAATTCCAAGACTCATGAAATGGAGCACTCTGTTGCAGTGTGAGTTTGGGGCTAGATCTCTTAAATGCGGCACAAACCACTGGGGTATGATAGCAGTACTGCAGCTGAGCATAGATTGATTGTAACAGGATTCAGTGATTTATTGCGTCAGGTATAACAGCATGGTACAAGGTAGCATGCTATGATTAGATTTAAGAACCATAACTCAATGTAATGGCTGAAACGTCAAGAGGGGAAGGCATCCATTTTTCTGGTCGGCCAATATTAATACCCCTACCTGATGTCCAGCATAATTTTTTCAAAGAATGAGAACAGCAGGGGAAAGTTTACAAGGAGAGATATATGTAGTTTTCCTGAATAAGCAACATCATGAACAGAATGATTTATAATAGATGGATAATGATCTAAGTTTATATCTAGCTGTTTTAGCTGTAACTAGCAGTTAGATGGAATAATTCAAGACCAAATCATTCTTAATCCCAGTTCAGAGCTTCTGTTCTTACAGCCCATCTGTTGACGTGACAAATTTGTCAAATTTCAGAATACTGTTGCTCTATAATTTTACCACACCCCAAAGTGGTGCTGCATAAATAAATCAAAGTAAAAACTGATGAACTTTGGCCTTGGGATAAAATATTTTGCCGATTATATCTTCAGAACAATTTTTTTTATTCTCAGTTATTCCATGTTTCCTCTGATTGTATTTATTTTTGTCTCTAGAAAGGAAGAGTCATTAATTTACTAAATTTTTTTTCACCAAGTCTTTTTGTTCCAAACTATTTGCATGAGGTTTCACCAGCCTTTACTTCCAGTTAACAGTCACTCAATGACCTTTGTCTGGGCTTCCTGGCTTTAACTTCCTTCCACATAGGAATTCTGGGGAAACACCACTTGGGCCTTCCCACCTTCTTGAGGCACCAGAGAGCTTCCACCAGAAGGAAATATTGCATTGTCCTGAAACGTGCAGAACTATCAACACGCTAGAAGGTATTTAGGGAGTTACCAGTTTAAGCTCTTCTAGGATTTCTCCAGGAAGGGGGTGTTAGTCACAATGAGGACAAGTTGGCTCGGGAAGTTCATGTGATGTAGCTGCAAATCTCCAAAGGGTTATTCTGATGGATCTCTTGAGATCCATCTCCATTTTGTTTTTTTGCTGTTGTGGTGGTTGTGCCATCCTCTGAATGTGTGCAAAGAGAAAGCCTAATCATTGGGATGACAGTCATGTTTTGGTGCCTCTTTTTAAAGCCACCAGAATTTAATATGCAAGTAAGATATAATTAATAATGAGTGGCCAGTCATTCAGAACAGGATTTTCTCATCTAGCCAATGCAGCTTTTTCTACTGAGGAAATATTTCTCCATGGAAAGAGAACAATACTGCTTCCAAAAAGAAGTAATGAGATGGTACGTGGCCATTAATGCATACAAGTGTATTCATAAGGTGTCCATCATGCCTAGTTACACCTGCATGTATTTTCTGTGATCTGTCTTGATAAATTGAACCCATGGAAATTCCCTGCACCATTTCAAAAGTAAAGTGTCCATGCCACTGAAACTATTACCAGTAATGGCTTAGTGAGTCAGGGTGCATCATACATAAATGATTTTTAGACTGAGAAACTTTCATACAGAGTGTGTGGAGTACCAGAGTATATGTGGAATATCTGAATGGGTTCTTCTGTGGTCATAGAAGATTCAGTGCTTGGGAACAGACCTCAGGGAAAGAAGTTCATCAGATCTGTTACTGGGTATCTGCTATTTCACGTGGAAGAGATAAGAATGTGCTCTCTGTTTTGAAGATCTTGCCTAGATGCTCTCTATCACCCAGCTCTGGATCTGTGGTTCAGATTTAGCACTGGTCCTTTGAAATGCATAGTTCTACTCAAACTTGCTGATTGTCTTGTACATTGGTTTGTAGTCTGAAGTGACTTCTTGCTTTGTATGTTAAAAATACCCTTAGCCTCAAGGTGTGCAGGTGTTCCAGGTACTGTTTTCATTGTCCCTACCTGCTGGCTGGCAGGATGCTGCAACAGCAGGTGGCTTATGCTGTAACCCACATCTCTTGGGTTATAGCCCTCCTGAGGGGCATTGTCAGCCAGCAGCTGGGCTTTCTTCTAGCAAAGCTTGATCTTTACACGTTAGTGCAACAACGTGACCTTATAACTCCTGCACCATGATAGAATTTGCAGAAAATCTTTAGTCTGTTACTTTTATGGCTGTTCCTCTCCTTCCTGCAGATAACTGCTTCTGAGCTATACAGTTTCTATTTCTATTTTCCCTCTCACTTAAAAAAAAAAAAAAAGTTCTAGTTCATATTAACTAGAAGGAAACATCCAAGAGCTATGTCTCTGTCAGCCAGTGAAAAGTAGAAGCACTGTGTGTTAATTGGCTATTGTTTGTTGGAAAAAACCTCCAATTAGCTTCTAAAAGTTTGGCTCCAAGGGAGATTTGACCTTTGTGTTTTAGGATGACTACAGCAGGTAAATCTTGTGACAAAATCTCAGTAGCAGTTTAATTTCTACTATTACTGTGATGAGATACCATGCCCCATTCTCCTTTCTCGAAATTGTATTTGCCACAGACAATTTTTCTGATTTTGCACCTGAACTGTCTGCTGATAAACTTTGTCATATTCATTAATCACACTGATTTGATGGCAAATGAATTTCACTTGATAGATTTCATGGGTATTGTTCACTAAACCACTCTTATTTGAGTATTTTCTGTTCAGATCGTGTAACTAGCTACCTGGATCAATGGGAAATAATTACTGCTTCTTCCTTTAATGTTTAAATAAAGGTTTGAATAAGGCTGTACTTCTGCAGCAGCTTTTAGCTGACAAAGTGATACTTTTCAGAGGTGTCATGTTGTGGCATTGTGTCAACAGAATTCCTTAAAAAGGACACAATTAGAGTGGCAGAAATGGGCTTTTGTAACTAAATTCTTATGTTTGTGTGTGGTTCACTGGTACACCAGTATGAAACTGAACTCCGATAACACAAATACCTATCAGTATTTAATTGTTATAGGAAATAGAGGTTTTTCTCCTTTTTTCTAGAAACAGTGGCTAAATCATTTTGAATGGATTTATGAGACTCACTTTTCTTTTGTGAGCATTCTTGTGGCAGCAATATGGTCTCAGCACGGTGTTAAAATGCCCTTATTGATGAAAGGAGAAATAAGAAAACCACTTGAAAAAGCAGACTCATGGGAAAGAAGTGAAGAATAGCCCTGAGTTCCAGGGTGGGATGGGGGAAACAAAAAATATTTCATAAATGTTTTCTTCCTCCCTTCCCTGTTGCCTTCCTCCCTTCATTCCTTCCTTCCATAAATGTGAATCCCCCCGTTGTTTTCCCTCCTTCTCCTTTCCTTGTTCCTGAGCTTCTTTTTCAGGGGAAATCCAGACCAAGGCAGAAGAAAAGGGTATTAAGAAAATAAGACATATGCTTCTAAAATGACAATCTTTTTGTTTGAGTAACCTTCTGTTTAATTATGATGATTTCTTAGAAGTTTTAGCTGAAAACTGCATCAACTGATTCGGCTTTTTCATCATGCTGGCCAGTATTGACTGTGCATGTAGTAGACTGGAGAAGTTTATAGCAAAAGATAATAATTAACTTGTCAATGAGAAATGGCCTAGATGTTTAAACTTAACACGCTTTTAATCTCCAGTTTCAAATGTTCCTTTGGAATAACATCTCAAAAACTATCAAAACTGATCAGGCATGCCTAGAAATACTTAAAGGGTGGGTTTCAAGAAGATGGGGCCAGTTTTTTCTCAGTGGTGGCCAGTGACAGGACAAGAGGTAACGGGCACAAACTTGAACATAAGAAATTCCATCTAAACGTGAGGAGGAACTTCTTTACTTCGAGGCTGGCAGAGCCCTGGAACAGGCTGCACATAGAGATGGTGGAGTCTCCATCTCTGGAGACATTCAAAACCTGCCTGGACACATTCCTGTGCAGCCTGCTCTGGGTGGACCTGCTTTGGCAGGGGGATTGGACTAGATGATCTCCAGAGGTCCCTTCTAACCCCATATCATTCTGTGATTCTTTGAAGTTCTGATGTATGGATCTTCTATCAATCTGCCTGTGCCTTGCTGAAATGAAGCAATTATATACATATTAAAAGGTACTATGTGCACAGATTCTTTTATTTAGGAATTGCTTATTGATTTTGCTAAGATTTTCTGTCATCTAGAAGAAACTTGGGCTTTTCATTTGACAAATATGAACACAGTATTAAAGGAAAAGAAACTACTCCACTAATGTGGGTATGCTTCCAGTCATCTGCCAACATTGAGAAACTGAGCCAATATTACCACAAGAGAACTTTTGCTTTTCCCCAGATGCTCTGAAGCAATTACTGTGAAAACTCTTCTTGGTAATGGGTATCATCCCTTTTTCAGAGATGGAGGAAGCAAAATTACAGTAAAATCTAATCATGGGCAGAAAACAAATGTTAAAAATGGGGGGGGGGGGGGCGAGGAGGGGAGTGATTACTGGAGA
>JAHREE010000169.1:2913193-3024955 GCA_033628505.1 Tringa tobata | reverse complement strand
ATGGGAGTGATTACTGGAGATTTTGGTTCTGTGACCAGAACAGTGCTTGTTCCTTGATCACATAGTTTTAACTTTGAATAAAGTTAAATAAATCTTGAATGAATTCTGTAATAGTGCTCACCTCTGCTCTTACTTCAGTTGTGTAAGAACGAAACTGATCTCCTACTGTAAACAGTTTGGGGACATGTGAAAGACCTGTGCCCTCTTTACCAGTGTTAAATTAGGCCTTGATTGGAGGAATTATGCAGCATTTCATAGGGAAGAATGCACATTTCCAAGTCCCACAGAGTGTAGCTGAATGTGTTGTCTCTAAGTGTTAAGCTGTTAGTGTCTTGATTCCCACCTTCATCTTCTGCCTTAAATACTTTGAAAACTCTGACCTCTGCATCCTTGTCAATGTGAGCGTCTTGGGGAGGAGTTCTTCAGGGATGTGGATTCATGTTTGGACTTCTCCTCATCACCAGGGTGATGTTAGTTTTCAGGCAGAAACCTATTCAGGTATTACTTCTGCAAAGCAGAAAGAAACCACTTATGATGATAGACTGTGAATCAACATGGGGAATATGATATCTTAATTCAATACCTGAGCTAACAATATGTTGGTTTCTCCATCTCTTGAAACTGTTGAAAGTGATACTTCAGCTGTTCTACCTGCAATTGTTAGGTACTATAGGTATTAGTATTTTCTCCTTATGGTTAAGCATATTTCAATTCTCCACATACAGAGAAGGCTGGCATTCATCTATGACACTGAGTTGGAAATGTACCTAGTGTGGGGTAATTGCTCATTATTTTTACTTCAACAAAGTTTCTTAGTATACCTGTGCTGTATTTCACAGAAGGGATTAGATACCCTGATGTGATAGGTGCTATCCAAATACAGGGTTTTGCCCCTAGGAGACTGTAATGTCTGTAGAGATCAAAAGAAAACAGGTAGGCAAGGGAGAACAGGAGAGCAAAGGGGTTAATATTGGTCACACTGATAAGGAAGCGCTCTGGGCATTAGTTGAACTGTTGTCTTTGTTCGCGTGATGAGCTGCGTGATGATTATAATGAGCAAATGTTTTGGAAAAGAAAGAGGGATCATTAATGCTATCTGGCCTTTGTTTTTCCTTATCTCTGTGGAAATGTTTTCAAAAATATTTTTTTAATAAGCAGAAGAACCCATTGGAGCAGATTGCTGCAGATGGTTTTGCTTAACAAGCTGCATCTGTCTAAAGATTATGACTGCTTCTAGGTTGCCCTTTATTCAGCTGATCTTTTGAGATAGGAGCCCACGTATGATAATATTGAGAGATGCTGATATTAATATCAGTTGTTATTAACATAAATAGTAAGATTTGTATTAATGTATTAAAAAGGAAGAATTGTTTTTTATTAGCTTACAAGAGGCAATGGTATTAGCCCAGGTCCATTGAAGTCAGGGCACCAGGTCAGATGCTGGTGCCTTGCCCCATTATCTCTCTGTCTAAACACACAAAGTGGCCTCGGAGCAGGTGTCAGCCCAGCCCTGTGGATGGTTCCTGCAATGGGCAGCCAGAGCCGCTTGTTTAGAACAGGGCATGGCCAGTGTCTCGCTTACCCTGCTTCCAGCAAAGAGCTGCTGAGGGAATTCCTGAGCTACTTTGCAATGTGCCTGCTGCTCGCTTTGTTTAACAGTGCTCTGGTCTATGGAAGTACTAAGTTCCTTTTCTGCTTTGACTTTATTTTTGTTCTCTACATTGCTCTAAGTTTCACAACGTAGTTATGCTATATAGTTGCAATAGAATTATTATTTCTGTTGATGTAGCACAGTGTTTTTATAATATTTTTTAGTGACCAAGACACCAAAAATCAGAATGTATAAAGGAAAAATCCCCCCCCCCATAAATTTCTTTCTGGAATTTAGTAAACCTGTAAGTTGGACCTTGTCAAAGCTAAATTGCACAGGTTTGTCCTTAAGTCAACATAATTATTTTTAATGTTGCTTGCCTATTCAAGTTTGTGTTTCATACATAATCAAATATAGGGTAAATGTTCAGTGATAGCCACTAAAAGCTGAACATTATAGGAAATCTTTTAATATTTAACAGGGAGGGAATTTCACCATTGAAATAATTCATTTCGGGATAGGAGTGGATTTTATCAAATGCTGCGTGTAAAATAGGGCTATAAGGTGATGAAAAGGAAAGTTGTAAGGTTGGTGCAGAAATTACTGGTTGAAGTTTTACAGCCTGTTCCTTGTAAGATGTAGATCCTGTTATTAGTCACTCCTGGCTTTAAAATTGGTGAATTTAAGTATGCAACAGAGTAATAAACTTTAAAATTTAGTCTCAAAGGTGGATGTTTTTGAAGGCTTTTGAAAATCTCTATTGCTTCTAGCATTACTCCCTTGGGCAGATCTATTTTTAAAAGTATCTTTAGCCTGTTGACTTACTTTAAAAGCAGAGAGAAATAGAAAGTGTCCAGGAAATAGAATAAATAATCCCTTTCCTTGTAGGCATATTTATATAATGGAGGTGAAACTGAAAAGAATTTCCAGGCAAATTGAGCTGATAGGCAGAGTCCTAAGGGGTCTTAAATCCTCGCAGGTTGCTGGTCTATTGGAAACATCTGGTACTGAGGCAGTTACTGTCACCATAAGCACAAACTAAATGTACTTTTGTGAAGACAGCCTTGAGGCCAAATATTTTTGATGTTGCGACAACTTTTCACTGTAGGAGGAAAAAAATATAGAAAGACTCTGTGGATTTGAGTAATCTATGTGTTTATTCCACTCACAAACTAAGGGGCATTGTCAGATGTAAAAAGCAGTTATCTTTCAGTGAATTAGAATCCTACGTTAAAAGAAATTAATAGTAAATCCTAAGATCTGCTTGGTTATGGACACATGCATTAAGTAATATAATCACAGCTGCTGGTTGATGTTACTGTGTGCAGTAACAGCCTGTTAAGAAAGACAAAAGACTATTTGAGCAGTACATTTCCTTGAGTCATCCTCCCCTGCAGAACTGTTCAGAAGTCTCCCGAGCAGAGTTGTCTGTAGGTGTTCCAGCAGAGATGGTGTATGCCTGTGTTTGCCTTCCCTGCTGCTGTCTGGAAAGACCTGAAGTTTTATTTGAAGGCCAAAGGCTTTTTAAATGGTGTTCCAGAAACTTAAACAGCTGGGTGGAAGGTGTTCTTTCCGTGATCCCTGTTTTTACCCATTTTCCAAGAATTATAGCTGCGCTGGAAGCATACAGTTGGGCTTCTCCTGCTAACCTCTGCATTTGCTTGTTCTCAGGTTTGTTAACTTTAGTGTTTTGGTGAGGGAGAAGCAATTAAAAAGGCCACCCAGTCTCTGTATGTGTTGAATCTCTTCTTAGCATTAGACACGTCCAGTTTTCCTCCAGTGAATGATCACTCACCCGTTACAGGAAATATGGGGAGTCCAAAATGTGGTAGATTGAGTATTCCTGTATGGCAGCAGCCAGCACACAAGAAGCAGGGGAAATTGAATGGTGAGTCCAGTGTTTTGGCTCTCTTTTTTTATGGTTGGATTCTTCATTATTTGATTTTGGCTTTAATGGGTGTTTTCAGTGCTGGTGTTTTTAATTGTTCTGGATCTTCATATTTTAAATGTATATTTCATGCTTTTTACATATATAATTATGTTGTAATGATCATAACCAGGATGAAGGGCTATTAGTAACATTTATCTTCTGTTTAATAATAATAGTGATTAATAAAGGTCCCGTAGCTTCAGAGGGTAAACGTTTATTTTTTGTGTGTGTCTAGCTAGTTTATGAACTTTACTTCTGCAGAATTCACTTAGACAATGCTGGATCTGAAAGCAGAAAGGTACAAGCACTAGACCTGCAATGTCTCAGCTCTGTCATGGATCATTATGGGACCCTGGGCTTTGCCAGTGAGGCACTCTCCGTCTCAGTCTACTCTTCTGCAAAATACTATCCATTCTCTGTTGCAAACTGCTGTGAGATCATCATAGAAAAGAAAAATTAGAAAAGCTAAGTATTCATTTCTGTTTTTCCCATCTTACTTTGAGCTCATGTAAGAGGGAGTATGTTGTTTTTATCAAGATGGACATATCTGGAATTGTAGGAAGTTGTTTGGTGATACTGAATTGGAGAGGATTAGTTAATTATAGTCACTTAATTTGCTTTAATTTTTCAACACTAATCTCAGCATTGCAAAACAGTTCTTTATGTGAATATTTTAAACCAGTGAAAAAAAAATAATTTTATATATTTCTGTTGTTTGAGTATATAATCTCAAAAAGGATGTGTAGCTTAGCTGATGAGCTCTAAGTAGCGGAATGCTCCTCCACTGCAGTCAGCAAAGCACTGTTGGATAGCAAAGCAATCCTCTCACAGAAAAGTGGTATGGTACCTTCAGAGTCCATGAAGAGAGGGTGTGACACAGAACAGTAACAGAAACATGTGGAGCTCAGCCTTGCCTGTCTTGTGGAGATAATATTTCCAGGCTAAAGACTGGATTCTTAGGGGCAATCCCGACTGTATTGAAATTGAAGTTTTTCAAATTAAAGACTGTTTTAAAATTTCAAAACAAACACGCACACCCTCCCCCCAACAGTTTTTCAAATTAAGTTATTCACATTTAGGACGGCTGGTGCTGAGGTTTCTTTTCATCATGAAGAGTCTGATAGATTCTTCATGCAAGGAATGTGTAACATTTTGAAAAACATGAGTGTCTTTGCAGATTATATCACCCTAGAGGCTTTTTGAGGTGCTGCGTATCCTATATAATTCTTGGGTGGATTTCAGCAGAGCACGGTGCAGACGTACGCCATAAAAAGGAACTATGAATGTTGCTATTCCTTTGTATTCAGGAAACTGGTAACTGAGAGAGAATCCTTGTCCACTGTATAATTGGTTCTAATCTTGTATTCTCATTCTGAACATTACAACATCAATCAAATGAAAAATAAAAATCACCTTTCCCCTGAGCAGTGAACAAGTGCCATGAAGATGGATGGATAGATACAGATTGGAATGTATGACTGAGATGGAAATCTTCAGGGAACAGTGTCATGGGTCAGAGGACTGGCAATGCCAGTGGCAGCCTCAATTCAGAAATGAGGAAGATCTATATTCTGCTTTATAAAAGGGGAAAAAAAAAAAGGAAAAAATCTATAATTAGAACAAGTAATGGCTGAATTGTGGAAACCTTCTCTATGACTGCAGGGTGAACAGCAGACTAAAATCTGCATCTGACTACGTGACAGCTACTTTATAAAGGGTCCTGTTGAAACAATGACTGCAAGAGAGATTGGTAGGCGTGTTAGGCTGAGCTGGCTGATTGATTAGCAATTAGAGGTTTCTATTGATGAGGAGACTGGAAAAAGAAATATGTCTTGTTGAACTAGCAACCTGCACTTGAGATGATACCTTGATCTTGCTGTTCTGTAAGCAGAGTGCCAACAGTAGGTATTAATGCACTAAAGCAATTGGTGAGATAGGTCAGTGTAGCAGAAGCAGAGTCATTATTGCATCTCAGGGTTCCCAGAGTGCACTTTTATGGTTGTTTGCTGTCCAGAAACATCCAAGATGAAATAAATTAGGGGGTCATGTGGAACAGGAAAATTCTCAAGTGGTCAGGGAGTTAGACTGTTCCGAAGCAAGAAGGGATTAAGGCATTATGCTAATCAGCATGCAATAACAGGCAATGCTACTAGATTTATTCTTTTTGTTTTTTCCTCCTCAGCCCCAAACTGCCTGCTCCTCTTTGTAGTGGTGATGTGCAAAAGCTCAAAACAGTGCTAAGAACAGTTGATGACTTTACTTTTTCTGCCTAGTGAGTATTTATCAGTTTAGGAGAAATGCGTTTGGTATAAACCAGAGGTGTATAAGAAGACCTTGAGCTGGACATCATAATAAGCAAAGAGAAAGAGGTCCTAGTTCATATGAATTCTTGTAAATGCAGTGATTGTATATTGTATACAAAATGCACATCTTCTAACTGACACAATATGCAAAATGTATAACTAAAAAGAAATCTATCACGTCAGATACTATTTGGATATTGAAGCATGCTATGATTTGAGATTGATACTAAAAATGGCAAGGTTTTTTCACTCCTAGTAAGCAAATATTTATGGTGTATCAAGCACTGTGGAAATAACATATTTTTAGGGGAATGTTTTCTGATTTATCCAAATTCATACGTTATTTTATAAGACAAAGAGGACGGATAAGTCCTATTGAAAGATGTGTTTGAGCCTGAAGGGAAGAAGAATAAATCACATTCATGTAGTTCTAGCTTGATTATTCAGCGTCTGACTCACTGGAAAAATTTGCATCAACTTTGATGGGTTTGAACCATAGAGTATATCCCTTGAATGGTCCTGAGCTTTTTTCATTGCAATTTGATGTCAGTAATTATTAAATGGATTGCCAAAAATGCACTTTTAATTTGAATATCTCTGTAATGAAAGTGGGGGAAATGTTAATGTGTTACAATAATTAATGCTTGGCAGCATTTACCTGAAGACAAGAGTGAAATGGTTTATATATGGAAATAGTTTTCATCTACTCTCTTCTAGTGTCATCACTTATCCTTTGCTGACAGATTCCTGTGGTTTCAGTACAGTAAATGTGTGTGCTTAGCATTGCACCCAAGGCTCTTTGACAAGGAGTATGGGCTGCTAGTCTATGTGGTCAAGTGCTTTCTTAGTGCTTACAGAAAACCTTGCCACAGCAATCAAGGAATTGTCAATTGCAGGATTTTTGGTTCAAGAGTTTGAGTGTGAAACAGATGAGACAATTTTCACAGGTTGTTAGAACTTCTGTTAGTTGATAAAGTAATCTTTAAATAGGGATTGTTTTATTTATCCTCATCAGATTTTTCTTATGATGAACTCTATAAAAGAAAACCTGGTGTAGCTTATGTAGGTTCCAGCATCTAATGTTAGTTTTTTAATTTCAGAGCTAAAGTTTCTGAAAGACTCTCTAAAACTTAGCTTGGCTTCAGATCTGGAATCTTTGTATTTCATATAATTTAGGAACTTTTCCTTTAGCAGTTACAGGCACTCTACTGTCCTCTTGGATGTAGTTATCTATACTTGGTACAAGAACAAGATTTCAGGAACTTAAAGATTATTTCTAGAGTTACTCCATATTCATACTACATACTCCATACTTGGAGTAGCCAAGAATTTGGTTTGTGAATCTGATTTGAAGAAAAAGGGCTGAGGATCCTATCAGAAGCTGCAAATTCTATCCAGAAGCCTACTCACAACTAATCTATATATAGCAATCACAACATTTTAGCTAATCACAGTTTTAAGAAATTTGTCTATACAATGACCTTGTAATTCTGGAAGTTATTTTCCTGTAAACCTAAATTTACATTGAGTCTTAGAATAGCCAAAACACTGTCCTTTGGAGGCGCTAAAGTTTCCAATTCCTACTGAATTTGGAAGGCTCTTGCTCAAGATCCTGCACTAAGTCTGTACAGGGCTAAAGTTCCGGAACTAAGTTCCGGTTCCAACTCCTGATGTATCCATCTCCATATATATCTAGTGACTAGGATATTTCTGAATACTATTTCAACTGTATATACAAATTTAAGCGAAATGTCAACAGCTGCCCCTACTTTCAAATTCTGAAATTCTTAAACAGAATGGTTGGAAAACCCCTTGTAAATGCACGTATTTATCTAGGTCTCAGAAATTGCTGGTAAAATTGAAATAATTGAATAATCTTGTATTGTCTTGTACCTTCAACTGACTTTTTGGCGATTCTGAGTTAGCATTTCTTCTGAGTCTTCTCAGCTCATGGCACCTTTCTATGCAGCCAGCTCACCTAAAAGCCTTCTTTTCAAGGTGACATGCAAACTTTGCATTACAGTATTTTGCTCAGTTGTTCTTTGTTGTTTGCTTGCAATTTTCCCTCCTGCTTTTCTCCACGCTATTTTGCTTGTGTTTTTTCTGCCCAGTACTTATGTTGTTGTTTTTAGTAGAATCACCTCTTGCTTTCTGGGCACTTTTGTTTAACTTTGCATGCAACTCCTGTGTCTGTAAATTGATACATCATAAATAAATCAGGCTGTGATGCAAGTATGAATAAGATTTGACTTGAATATAGAGTCAATGTCATTGCAGATGATGAAGAAAACAATCAACCTGTAATTGCTTTCTGAATGTGGATTTTTAAAACATTGGTAAATGATAATAAATATACCAAAGACAGCTTCTATTATATACCTATGTTATTGATATATAAACCCATTTTTTCTAAAATATTTATGACATAAAATGGGAAAAATATATTTGCTACTCATCTTTCATCAAGAAGAACCTATAAATAAAAGAAAACACATGAAGGAAATGGAGAAAACACATACAAATAAAATAGCTTGGAGAAATTTTGTCCCCGCTAGGTAATTTATCAGGCAGGCGGAGCAGAGTTTTGTCCCAAGTTTGAATCATTCAAAATTTGCCTGTTTAACGGGAAGGAATTTCTTAATGTGTGCTTGATATGTTCATATATAAGTGGGTAAGAGTAGACTGGAGAGGCTTAAAAAGCGTTGTACTACGGTATATATATGACTGACTTGACATTGCCATTGGGTGCTTTCTACAGCTCCCACACAATCCTGGAATCAGTGCCGTTGCTATACCATCCCTAGGAGCTGCCTGTACTGGAGAGGTACCCTGTGACCCAGGGACCTGTCCCAGAGCTGCACAAGCCAGGCATGCTCCGGCCCTGCCCCACTGCCCTCCTGCCCCAGGCTGGGAGGTCAGAGCTGCCTCAGGAGGACCTATTCATGAAGTCAGTTTTTTTTCACTGACCCGTGTCTGGATTTATCAGAGTTCCGTTGTATGATGCAGAGAAACCTGTTACTCTTTGTTCTGACTTGAACTGCATGATTTAGCACTGTGGCATTTCACTGTGGGATACCACTTGAATTTAAAGGGTTGTGATGTTTCAAAGCTGAACTCTTGCTGCACAAACCTCCTGTGGTGGTGCAAATAATGAAATAGGCTGGAAGCAGGGAGGTTGCTTGATATTTTGTAAGGGCACGTGGGCAAGAGGACTGTCATAGTGAGTGAATGGGGAAAGAACAATGTTTTCTGTGTGAAATGCAGTGACTACACCAGAGTTACACTACAAGGAAACTGTGTTATAGTAGTCTGAGTGCCATGTATTGCTGCTTAAATCTTTGAAATAGGTTATGCGATGCAGTCAACATGCAGTTTGGCATCTTTTCCATGGCAAGGCCTATAAGAAGGGAGTCTGTGTCTTACAAGATATAAATCGGAGTTGTAAAAAGAATTTCCCTGGAATGTAGCATACGTATTACAGGATTGGGTTGTTTCTAATCGGCAGAAACAGATCTTGCGTCAGTTCCACAAATCCTAGCAGGAATTTATTGCTGTAAAGCAAGTGTAATAATACAAATAGCAAATCATTCTGGAATATGGGTATTTTGGTTTAAATTTAATGGTGTGCCTTGAAATGAAGGACAGCGAACAGACAAAGCAAGTTGTTTGGTAACGAAGTAACTGAGTTGTAGAAAATTCCAGGTCGTACAGTGCAAACCTGTTATTGCTGCAGTTTTCCTAACTAAAGCCAACTTTGATGAAAGCTATGACAGTCTTTAGCCTAAGATTTTACTGCTCCTTGAAGAAAGATTGTACTGAGAAACAAATAACTAGGTTTTTCTGCTATTGGAATTTTCTTTCCTCTATTCTGCGGATTGGAAGACACGGAGAGATAACACAAGTGGAATCAGACAGGACTGAGTGAGAGACTATAAACTAGAGACTAGGCATGAATCAGTGTCTGTAGATTAAGAAGCCAAGTGGAGTTGGTAGTGAAGGGAGAGGAATATTTTCATGATTTTTTCAGTTCATGAATTACTTACCACTATAAAACATAACTATCAAAAAGCATAATTGGTAAAACAGCCACCATGCTATAAATTGGAATCAAGAAGGAAGCCATTTCTTACTCTGGATTTTTGCATTTAGAAATGATTAGGGAATCATAGGATAACTCTGGCTGGAAGGGACCTTAGGAAGTTATATTTAAGTCCATGAGCATTGATCCATGTTTTCTCCATTTCTGAGCTTTCCCCTAGAATGGAACTTTGTCTAGAATGGGAATTTAGTTCCATGTTTTCTTTGAGACATTGCATTCATTGCATGCATTTCCCCCTCACTGTCAACTGAGGGGGGGGAAAAAATTTCCCCTGAAAGATGAAGAAGGTGCACACAGTATGTGCTACATATTCACATCCCAGAGTTCAGGGCCTCCTAACCCTGTGAGCAAGGCAATGTACAAATGGTGCGCTCAAGCACTTTCCAGATAGAAATTTAATCCTGAAATAAGAAGTCTGTAAGTCTGGGGAGATTCCTCTAAGCAGAAATGACCAGCTGAATCAAGTATGTATTATCTAAGCAGATTGTCTGTGATAAGACATCACAGAGTGACACAGCAAGCTCTGATTTTGTGTCTTTCACTTATAAAAAGGGCTGAAATTTTTCATCTGGTCCTTGTTGGTGACTGTCTCTCAGTGGTGGAGCTGTTTGAATTCTAGTAGTTTGTTCCTTCCCCAGAAGTCACTGGATGTAGATAGAGACTGAGATTCTAATAGCATCAGCCACGTTATCGCCATGGTAATGAGACATCTTGTCTCAACTTGAGAATTTTTGTTTGTTTATCACTATGAACTTCATTGCTATACAGGGAACAGCAGGTGAATTTGCCTGTATAGCTAAAGAGAAAATGATGGCTGCTTTTTATATAATTCACTACAAATGTTATTTGGAATAATGTGCTTCAGCATACATTAATATGGCATTTGTAAGCAGTTTTATAGTTGGCAATATATTTCAAATGCCTTTGATGTTTGACTTGGACAGGAGAGGAAAAGCTGTAGCACCATTTGCAGAAGTTGCAGCTGAAATTCAGACTGCAGTCAAACTTTGCATGCCTATGACTTTCAGGCAAAATACATTTTAAAAAATGCAGTCTATCACTTTTCTGTAAAGGGCCAAATAAGGAGAACTGAAAAAGAGAAGGAAGCATAATAGGATGTGGTAGCAATTTTGGTAAATAGCACTGCACTGAAGGCAGCAAGATTTGAGAATAAGAGAGAAAGATAGAGGGAGTAAGAGAGAGATAAGTGGATTTGGTGCTTCAGGGAAATCCTCATCAGTGCCAAGCCCTTTTGAATAGATATGTGCAGGAGCTGACAGGTGGCTTTGGGTGTGATGAGTCAAGTTGTCTTCAAGATGGAGGCCACAAATGGAAGAGGGTGATAAAACTATGATGAGTCAGAGAGATGAACGACAAGAAGGCACCCCTGTGATCACTCCAGATTCCCTTTACTGCACACGTAGTGGACTCTCACTCTTCATACCAAAATTGGTACTTGTAGGTTGTGGTCACATCAGCTCCAACTCCTTACCTGTTTGATTGCTGGAAATAATGACGCAAAGTGAATTAACAGCATGGTAAGAGCAGCATAGCCTTATAGTGGTTTGTTTCAAGAAATAGCAAAGAATGAAGACGAGTTTAGGTAGAATTGACCTAAATTTAAATATTGTGTTTAGGAATTGAAGTACTTTTGAATAGGAAAACAGAGGGGAAGCAAGCATTTAGTCATGAAAGAAACTTCCTTCTTTTTTTTTTTTTTTTCTGTCAGAATCCTGTGTGTCTGAATTTGATGTACGAAGTCCTAAGAGATGCACTTCTGAGACAGTCATTGTTAGCAGTGGGGTATGGCCAGCCGCAATAGGTTCTTCTCCTGGGATAATCTGCAATTTAAAAAAGGAACTAACACAAATGGTGTTAGAAGGAAGTAATGATCATCTTCATGAAGGATAATCTTTCAAAAAATATCTATGAAATCATAAAATTCATCATTAACTCTCCAATGACAGTTGATAATAGCATTACTTTCAATGGATGGATTATGAAGATCTGAAAAAAGGAGATTTAATATATATTATAAAATTTCTAGTAGGTTAAAGGCTGCATGAGAACCTTTTCATTATTAGGAATAATCTAGGCAAGCAACACCTCCTCCTCCCCATTTCTAGCACTGCTCAAGTGCCTACACAGTCCTATTCTTTTCTAGCCATTATGGACGTATTAGGTAAAGGTACACTTCAGAAATAGGAAGCTATATTTAAGGAATCATGTCTCATTTCCTAGCTATCTGTAGGTTTTCAAAGACAGCATTGCTTATATTTAGTAGCAGTTTTACCAAGAGGAGAAAAAAACTTCTTTGAAGAGATGTTGCCTTTTCAAAATGTTTTTCAAAATCATTTTCAGTCTTCAAATAATTTAAAACCATACTAAGAAGCCATAGCAGTAAGTGCTCTTGCAAAGGAGTAAATGGTGGCTGGACTGGGCTGAAGGTTAAGGCACTTCAGAGAGTTAATTTGTTATTAGGTTCGCTTTCTTTATTTAAAGTGGAGATGACCTGACTGAAGTGATTTCACCAATTCCTTTGCTAGTATGAATTTGCATTGTTGTGCTGAACATGAAGAGGCTATTGGTGTCTGTGTACATGCTGGCAGTTTTTCTCTAGGGACACCCTCTAGGGAGGCAGCCCAAATATTATATAAGATGCCTGTGTATCTCTGACAGTGAGAAATGCAGGCAAAAGCAGGAGACAGTCTAATTCCTGGGCTCTGACTTGAACTGTGTGTGACACTGGCATGTGTCACACACGTGTCACTAGAACTTAACAGGAGGTTCCATCTGGTTCATGTAACTGTGAAACCCTGCTGATGGTTGCACATGCCTTTGAGTGCAGCCCCAAGAAGGTGAAAGAAGGGCGACAGGGATGCTCGGGGACTGGAGGACTTGGGTATGCAATGGGCTGAGGGCCAGAACGTGAAGTGGAAAGAAAATCAAGTGAAAATGCTAAAGGCCGGTAGAGACACAGGCACAAGCTCATTGCTGCCTATTTTTTGAAGTTATGTACAAACTGCACAGTGATCTATAACTTCAGGCAGTTCTGCATTTAAGAAACATAGAAACTATTATTCTAGCCCTTATTTGGGTTTTTATTTCACAGTGCTGAATTTATTTCTCTCCTAACCTCAGCAATCAACCAAAGGCCATTTTACAAATACTATTTTAAGAAACTCTTTCAGAGATTACAAAATTTTGCATTTTACTTGCAAAAAAGGAGGAAGGAAAGGACTTGGGGCACTTAGAACTCCTTCAGTATCATCAGAAGTCAGTCTGTGGATTGCAATAGGTACACAACTATGCACTAAATATCTGTCTGTGAAACATTAGAATTTGAACACTACACATAAGATCTACTTAAGTTTTCATTGCCTTATTATTATGAAATAAAATACTGAAAGTCCCTGATATGTATATATTGGGTCAGAAATTCATGTTTTCGAGCTGTAGATACCCAGAGTTGGATGTTAGATGAATTTTTCCCATTAGTCCAAGCAAGAAGCAAGTTGTTAACAAATACACTGTGTATTCAGGATTGAGTGGTGCAGACTTAATATAGTAGATTAATGGCATATCAGATTCTATATAATAGATGAGACACCCAATGGGGCTGAGACATATAACACAAGATCTAAGGAGACTCATGTGCCATTAGGGAAGTCAGTGGTATGCCATGAGTACTACTGTGCACTACAGTACTACAGCCGAGTCATAGCCACTATGTTTATTTGTAAAATTATTTGAAAGTTCCCAACTTCAATTCTAGCTTTGTTGATGAATTTTGATAGAAGAAACACTTGTTACTATTTTTATTAGTTATACTGGTTTTGTCAGTATTAGAGATTGCTGAATATGATGGGTTTTCTGTCCTAGAGGACTTAATCCTGGTTGGCCAGAGCTGAATTTGGTGAACTACAAGAAATGGGATTTTTCCCATCCCAGTCACATAGACGTTTTCTGCAGGAGGGTGGGTTGGAGATCTCTAAAGATTCCTTCAAACTTATTTTTTTCTCTTATTATGAAGTCAATGTTATGTGTATTTATATCATAACTGTTGAAGTCATGTGAAGCTATTAAATGATGTCTACTTGAACACATACTTACAGTAAGCCAGTCATGTAAATCGTTGTTTGGTGCCTGGTACTTGAACTTTGTAATGGTATGTTCAAGTTAAGTCAAAAGATTCTTTGTTGGAGGCCAAGGGAATTATGTAGGCCAAGACAAGGTCAGGAAAGATACTGCATAAAGAACTGTATTCTAACACAGATAAGGGTTTTATAAAAAGTGATCTGTGATGTTTATCTCTTCATCACAGTTGAGTCAAGGATGTTAGAATTATTTTGGCTATGTGCTATGTTAAAGGCATGTTAAAGGTTTACATTACTTCGACAGCTGGAACTTGATTGATTTATCTATTTTTTTTCTCATCAACAGTAAGAATAAAGCCTTTTAATGACTCTCCACCTGTTATTTTTATGTGAAAAGAGTCTAGGCTTTGACACAAAGCAAACAGCATTAATTATAAAATAATGTTGTTATATTCTAGCCATGGAAGTCATGAAATTCACTTGCAACATTGTAAGTTGGGGATGTAGTTCCTTCCTGAGGCTGCCAGCAGAGTGATCTACCTTCTTGTTATTGCTGCAAGATAGAAACATTATCAGTTTTACTTAGAATAGTTAACATTTAATGTGGAGGGATGCACAAATCCTGAATTCTGATCATGTGAGAAAGTGATGATACTGGTATTCAGGAATATTCTCTGGAGTGGGTTTTTGTTACAGGATTATTTTAATGTTACAGTATTTAATAATATGTGATTTCTTCCACCGTTGTTGGTGGGGTTTTTTTAAGCTATGAAAGATAATTGTATCTCAAAGAAGGAACTTATCTCTCTTTATCTACTGCTCTTTACTCTTCCAGCAAAATTATAATGTGGATTTCTGATGGCTGGTTTCAGGCAATAGATTATTTTAAATCCTAAATACCGAAAGAGATTTTAATTTCGTTGCAAGAGCAGTCAGGATAAATTAGCTGGGAGGGGAAAACCTCAATAAATGTCATTTTTTTTTCAAGGATAATTATCTTTGAGAATATCCAAGATAAGCAAAGAATTATTGAGTGACTAGAATTTTACTGCTTCAGGGTTTTGTTTTGTGAGTTTTTTGTACAAAAATATTTCTAGCATTAGATGTCTGTGAATATCTTTAAGACAGACACCTATTTCTGTTAACACAGAGTGTTAACTTAATCTGCCTTTCATTCTGCCCTAAAATTGCCACTTAAGTAGCTCCAGCTTTCATGGGACAAGATCCCAAGCAACCCCCCTGGTGATCCCTAGCTGGGGGAAGCTGCGTAAGCCGACAGCTGGCAGCCATCATTAAAAGGTCAACCTTCTTCACTCTTACTGCTCAGAAGGGCAAACCTCATGAGGTGTTGAACAGCTCCTGCCAGAGGCTTTGTACCCTGCAACTCCTCATTGCTCCACAAAATCTCAATGTAACAGAAAAGCAACAGAGAATTCCTAAAATAATAGCATGGGCAATTGTCTGGGTGCCATAGAAACTACCACTGCAAAGAAAAGCTTTCCCTTCCTTGATTTTGCCATTCAAATGCTGAGAATGCAGACACTTTGTATAGAAAAAAAAAAAAAGTGTTATTTTCACATCATATGACTGTCCATTTGCTGCAGCTTTACTTGTCTTCTGGTGTGGATCAGCTCTGCATGGTTAACTCTAATGTCCAAAACTTACTTCTCATTTATGATGCTGTGTGATGAAATTTCATATCAGAACTTTTTATAGTGTGTTACTTCCCATTGTTGCTCTTCAGGTAATCAGATGACTTGACCTTCATGGCTTTTCTAGTTATGTGAGGCAACACAAGCTGTCTTGTTGGCAGTGTGTGGTGGACATGAGCTCTGTACTTTCTACTGAGTTGTGGTGGTTTTTGCGTTAGATAGCAGGTGTGAGCAAGTCTCAGAGGATGTGATGCCAACCTTTGGTTGCTGGCACAGAGAGTGCCATTAATAGAAACCTCTTGCTCTGTACGTGATGGGATGACTAGCAAAGCCCCTCAACAGCCTGGTGGCTGTATCACTTAGCAAAATTCTGTTAATAGGGGTGCAGGGATAAATGCCATCCAGACAGATGGGAATGACTCTAGGCTGTCAAAATGCTGTTTGTGTGCAGTGTGTTTATTATGGGAAGGATTCCCAGGCCAAACAGCTGTCCGCAGTGTGCTCCCACACCTATGCTGAGAGGGACATGTTAGAGAGAATCCAGGGCACATTTCAACATGACAAATAGCTTCCCCAAAAAAACCTGTGGGGTTTTGCTTCAGGTCAGCAAACTCATGATAGGTGGGGAAATCTGTTAGATGAGCCTTTAATATGCTGGTAGAAAGAACTCCTATATAAATTACAGTCTTTATATTTATTTGTACTTTGCATTGCCTGTTGCCTTTTAGGTTATTTGAATTAGCCTAGTCAGTGTTGGATGAGGGGTCACCAAGGAATGCTCTTGAGCTGCAGTTGGTGGCTTTCTATCTAAAATCCTTCAGCAGTGGAGTTAATATGCAGTTGCTATATCAGGATGGTGGGGGGAGATGGACTGATTGACTCGCAGAACATCTCAAATCTTGTTCTTTCAACGGCTTGTTGTAATTTTCACAATGTGCAGAATTTTTTTAACCCAATATCCTGAGCTAATTTTGAAATGAAAGTTCTGCTTTTCTAGATTTCCTCCCACATTTCATTTAAATAAGTTATTCTTCACCTTTTGTTCCAGGCTGCTGTGCTCTGTTAAATGCTACTTCAGAAATGACTGCCTTTTACTGATGGGTGAAATAATCTCTGTGCAAAGTCTGGAAATTCTTTTTAGTCAGGGAGGTATTTTAAGCTTCTTTGAAGTGAGAAGTGCAGGATAAGGGGGATAGGCAGTGCGTGGGACTATGAAGTAGGTATTATGCGTTCGTTATTGGCTTCTGGTATTTGGTGCTTTATGGGGTTTTGAGCATGTCACTTAATTTCTTATTATTGCCGTTTTTTTTCTGAAAAGATGTCATGTTATTTTGCCACAACACCTGGAAGAGGTTGAATGGAACAAATATGGTCATGGAATCACAAACCTATTTTTTATTAGCTCAGTGGGACAGACATGGGTGGTTCTCTGTGTGATCTTCCTTTGAACAGTCTTGTCAGATAAATCTAGCAGGTTAAATTGGAGTAGCGGGCATGCTATATTAACAGCCTCCTCAGACACCAAGATACCTTGCTCTTGTGCTGAATGCTGCTTTTTTGCTTTGAGTCCTTCACTAGGCAGGCACGTAGATGCAAAAGGCATGTTGCTGGTCATGATGGTCAGGCAGTTACATGTCTTTCTAAAGGACCTACTGATGTAAACATCTAATTCATCGAATTATGATTGTATGTGCTTCTATTTATATATTAATCAGCTGAACTCTCTGCCCTACTTTAATGAATGATTAATTTTTATTTGCTCACTTGTGTGTATTTCCCCTGGGCATGAAGGGGTGTAGGTACCTGTGCCCAGAAGAGTGTTCGCTACCCCACAGGTTGGAGTAGGTGTTCTGACAGCTGCATCTCTGTTCAGGCTGGGAACGAGGGCTGCCATCTATTTTTCTCTGCCATTAAAAGACCATGTAGTCTTAGGACTTACATTAAGAGTGACAGAAACACTGATTTCCTAGCACTGCTCGCTTCTGCTATGTCTGTTTTGTGAAAATCCTGACTTGAGGACTGTTCACAGGGGAAGGAGGAAAGGGAGGGTCACAGCCTGTGTGAAATCACTGGGATCTCAGTGGGTCTCATGCAGTAATGGCACTGTTCTCAGTAGCTGCTAGCTGAGATGTTGTGGCTGTATCAGACTGGTCATGGATTTCAGAGATGGCAATCGTAACCCAGGGATTTATACATCTATGCTCAAGAAAAGTAATTTTGCAGTGTTTCACTCACAGCCCTTGTATTCTTAACTCCAATGCAGATTGAGAAACAAGGGCTTTAGAACAATGAAATTCTTGTGTCCCTGCAAAATCTGCTGTATTTGCTCTGGTTATGGTGTTTGTCTTCTTATCTGGTCCAGACATATGCTAAAAGACATGCAAAAAATTGGTCTCCTTGATAAAGCTGGTATTCAGAAAGTCATAATAAAATTAAATGTAATCTCAGTTTCTCCTTAATGCCTTTATGCCTGTATAACCTGTATGCCTTTAATCATCTGTACTAGTTTGCTGCTAGTTCAGTTATCAGGTATAATAAGTAAGCCTAATGCTTTAATGTTTGTTACTGGCCTACTTTCGAAATCCCTTATAGATGCAAGTTGTATATAATTTAAATAAGAAATGCTGCATATAGTCATCACCACTGTTATCCAGAGGAAGGGAATGCCATTTCCTTTATTTAACCTACCAGCCTGTATCCCTCGAGTACATTTCTTAGAGTTAAAACCAATAGTGTTCCAGTTTGTAGGTTGCTATTGCTCATTAGCTTTGCAAATACATCATACTGCTGCACTCTCCAGTCTGGCTTAAAGTACTCTTACTACTAGTGTCAGAGTTAGCCAGAATGCCAAGTCTGCAGGTTCTAATCATGTGTCAATGGCATTTTTGCAGTAAAATGGACCAGAAGAAAAGGCAGGCCTTTCACAGTGCAACTTCCTCATTTGATCCTGCCACAAATATCTTGCGTCGTCTCTTACTCTCCACTCCACACCCACATCTCTGTGTCTGTTTTGTTTTGGGACCTTGATTCTGTGTTTTAAGGGCTGACAACTTATAACCATACAGCTTGTTGTAATAGCCTGTAGAAAAAACCTTCTTGATTCATGTGTATCAAAGTGCATGACTAAATCCTCACTGTATATTTTGTTGGTGTCTGGTATTAAACTTTCTTATGCTTTAGTCACACTTTTAAATAAGTGATGCATTTATTTTCATAACTGAATTCAGTGTCCTAGCACTACCCTTTGTAGAAGGAAAGATAATAGAGGAAGGCAAACATTTCTACTGACTTGCTGTGGTGTGTGATCTGCCCGTCAAAGGAATTTAAGAGTTTTTTGTTTAGAAGAATAATGTTTAGAGAGAGAGAAAGAGGATTGCTAAAAGCAAAAAATGCAACTACTTGCTACTCATTTCATATCTCTGTTCCGCCCGGTATGAAGCTTAAAGAGAAAGATCCCTCACTCTCCATGTATTGACTTCACATGCAGATACATTATATTCTTATGCTAGTTGCAAGCATCTTAGTGTAATTTTAGGGCTTTGTAGTTTATTTTGGCAGAACTCTTGGATGGGTACCTATTTCTCTGTTTTTTTTATTATTTCTTGGCTTTTATAATTTTAATTTCCTACTATATCCCCAAAATTTCAGTTTAGTTTCTAGCACTGAAAAATAACGGTTAAAACTTTTCCAGTGTTTTTTAATCTTGATCTAAGGCTCTTGTAACTATCCGTTAAAAGTGCTGAGCACAGCACTTTTTCTGATTTGAAGTGAGTGATTCAACATTAGTAGCTGACATGTTGATTAATATCCACTTGTAAAACTTCCAAATACAGTTTTGGGTACAATGTGTAATTTGCCTGAAAGGGGCTCCGGGAATTTCTGAATCAACATGCAGAACTGAAGGGACGGGGTAGTGCCCTTTGCTCAATTTACCAGATTTTCTGGACACTTTCTAGCACTTCCTCACTGCATTTGAACGCTTCTTAGCCTTGGTGTGTTTGCTTTGCCTAGCTCCTTAACTAATGTTTAACCAGTCCTGAATACCACTGGAAGTTGTGTGGGAGAGGGGGCTCTATGTGACAGTTGAACTCGATCCTTTAACAGAGGTACATGGGTGTGTGATGGGCAGATGTACTGTGGTGCTTAGTCTGCTTTTCCCTGTGCAATGGGGCATGGAAAAGGGAAAACAGGAAGGACACGGGGAAAACCAGTGGCAGCCAAGGTTGTCACTACCTTGCTGAAGCAGTTGGGTTGGCTGAGGTGGAATTTAGTTGCTTTCTCTTGCTGGCAATAGTTTGTCTTTTGATCTTTTTGCCACTCTTGCTCAGACCTCATCCCTTCTATGTGATAACTGCCCAGAGAGTGGCATTATCCTTCCTAGTTCCTGACAGCTCTTTCCTGTTTGAGCTCATGTAATGGGCTTAGATGGTGCCTTCAGCTGCTGTTCACTCACTGTGGAATAGCAAGCAGCATGCTGCTTCTGCAGTATAACCTTCTGTCTGTGCCTTTGGAACAGATGGAAAACTGGATGCTCTTGACTATTATTTCCCATGCCATGATTCCTAGTTCAGTCTATGCAGTCCACTCACTGGCACTTGACAGATCCTAGCAGGAAAGCATGTCCCAACACCAGGCTCAGAAGGGGAGATAGATCATAGGCCTCCAGCTTTAGCAAAACGTCCTCAGACTCTTCTGTGAGAGAAGAGTTCTGGCTTTTGAAGCACAAATGGTAACTCAGGAGCATCGCAACTTTGGGATCAGATGGAATTGATTCTGCAGCAGCAGGTACTACTGATGGATGCACAATGAAAATGCCAGCATGGAAACTAGGAACGTGTGAATTACCATGGAAATGAATACAAACTTGGTAAGGGCATTTTCATGAGAACTGTCTACTTGGCAAATTCATCAAAATGAAAACTTTTTGTGGAAACATATCATCTGAGAGGAGGAAAATCTTAGAACAGATGCTAGCTTAGAGCCCAGGATATTCAAACTGAACTATGGGGGAAACAAAATCGGATCCCTGCCCTGAGTATCATCTCCACATCCTGCTCTTTTTCTCTCTGACTTCCTTTCCTTTTAAGTAAAAAAATGTTGAAAGCTTTTGAAATCTTGATGTTTTGGGTGGAGTTCATGTTTCCTGATCCAGCTCATCTTCTTGGGAACATTGATAGAAAAAACTCATTTTTTCAATCATTAGCCCTTCTGTTAAATCAAAGGTCTTATCCCCTCATGTAAATGCATAGTAATCAGCAGGGGGAAAGGAAGATTCTGCTAAACTACATATATGAAAAACAGAATATAAACCTTTTTAGTTTAACCTGGATTGTGCCTAATCATCCTTTAAAAAAAAAAAAAAAGTATAATAGTGATCTTTAGCATGGCAAATTCCATCCTGTCCTGTGCAGCGTCTAGTTCCTCTGAGACCTGTGAAGTGAGTGAGGCAAAAACCCAGGTGAATATTAGCTCCTTTATATTTAAGCTATTTTCTCCCTGTTCCCCTGCTTGTTCGCTCCCGCACACGTGTACTATTTGTGGCTGGATCTGACATCCCACATTGGTGGGATGGTCCTGCTTTAGCAGGGGAGTTGGACTAGATGATCGCTATGGTCCCTTCCAACTCTAATAATTCAGTGAAATTCAGTGAAATTGGCAAATCACAGGTAGTCTCATACATCGACTCCCTTATAAAAAGGGACATAACAGCCATCTTTCCTGATTGAAGACCTAGAACAGGGCATGCTGAGCAACATGAACTTCTGGCAGAGTGACAAGGTATTTTCTTCATCATCTCTTTTAGGGCTCTACACTGAATGTCAGCTAAGAGAAATTGATAATTTAATTAGGCCTCTAACTGTAAGAAGATAATAATTTTTTCATAATGGATTTAAGGGGTTAGTAATACATGCTTATCCAGAATTCTTTGCATAGAAAAATCTCAATACTCATTCAGCCATTTTTCCCTTCAGTGAGCATTTTCTTAGGTAAAGAAAGCAAGCCATGTTTTGCCATGTCACATTAGGTTTAGTAGCACGCTGGTAATGTGTGCTGTGAGGATCTGAGAGGATCCAGTTCAGAGGGAACTCTACTGATCAGAAAAATAAAAAAAATAAAAAAAAAAAAAGCCAGCTCTTCAACTCATCTAATCTCTGCTCCGGTCAGCTCCATTTGCAGACAAGGCGCTGCTGAGAAATCTTGTACATCTCAAGATAGCAGCACAAAATGCCTCACCTCCTGATGAGGTCAAATGCAACTAAAAGACTATTTACTCCCTTGCGGGTTAGCAGGTGGCAACCGCATTGCTCTTCTGGCCATATGTGTTAACCCAGGTATCTGCTGGCACCAGTCTTTCCCAGCAGGTAAACAAAAAAAAAACTTTTATTTGCGTTATTGCTACCGTTAAATGTTTTCATCAGACTTTTGTGGGGGTGGCTGAAAAATCACATCCTGCCTATTTTGAGGTTTTGCCAGTATTGCTTCCCTCCAATACAAAGAACGTGAAGTTGTGTTAAGCATCAGAGTACCTGGGTTCCTTCTGGAAATGAATATGAAACATAGGAACAGAGCAAGCTGTAGGTTTGTCTCTGATACAGAGCTCGGATAAAGAAGGCAGGTGAGATAATGGGAAAGTCATTTATGGGGAAAAAAGTCTCAAAGACTGAGGAGAAAAAGGTAAAACCTGTGGTTTGGAATGATCATCAAAAAGCTTGCAATCTTTTGGGTGATTACTTGAAATGAACTGATTTTTCTGAGGCTTTCCAGATTCAACTCAAGCTATTGAAATGTCAAAGGAATACAAGGGAATCTGCTTTCACTCAGGAGGAAAACTTTGGAAAGTAGTAGAAAGCTCTTGCATTCACCCATCCCCAGACAGCAATGAACTGAGCAATACTGACAGGAAAGAACATAAGGAGCTGCTGTAGAAATCTGAGGGTAAAAATGTTTACAGCTTTGTGGACTTGAAGCAGCCTCCAACCATAAAGGGTTCTGATCATCCTGATGTCAAGTCCTTTTACAGCTCCTGGGAACTGACAGAAGGAGTCCTGTCCTCTTGCTGTGCTCTGGGAAAACACAGGCTATGAAGAAAACAACAAAAAATAAAACGAAACACCAAAACATCTGTGGCAGCTGATAACTTGCATTTAATCTGGGATCTAATAGTAGTGAGAGAACAGTGCTAGATACCAGATATAAGCCCCTCTGGGATGACAAATGGGTTTTCTGTGTCCTTTCTGAAAGGTGATGTCTTCATGACAGAAGCAGGCAGACATACTGCCAAGAGAGAAAGTGAAGCTTAAAGCAAAGGCAAGAGAAGCTAAACTCAGCCATTATATTCTTTGCCCTCGACTGCTTATTGAGTATATGTGGGGAAGAGAGAAGAGATATTAACTGAAAATTGAATCTCCTAAGAAAATTTCTTCAATTTGTTCAGCTACATTACTGCATTGTTGGCTTGTTCTGTAGACTGATAAAGAGAGGAGATGGTTTTGTTCCAAATTGAGTTGGATAAAACTTTTTTTTTTTTTTTTTTGTAAGGAAGAGAAAATTTAGCAATTTTTAGGGCTTTGGGGTGAATGATGTTAATTCACGTGGCCAGGGTTAGATGAATGAAATTAAGCCTCTTCCCTCCTGCACAAATGTCAATTAAATGTTTCATTTCAAAAAAGTTGAAATCTTCCCTTTCGAAGAAAGTCTTTATTTTCATGCTTTTTAAACTCAGATTTTGATTGTCACTTTTAAAGTGGCATCTTTCAGTAAAATATGGATAAATAATGAAAAAAAATTGTAAACTTTTAGTCTTGTCCTTCTCCACAACACAAACATACGCACAAGCAGAAACACTTCATTCTGTAGCTGAACAATTTTACTTTAGACCCAAATAATGTTTTTCCTTCTTTCAAATGAATAATATGGAAAAGAGTGATTTCTTTTCAACATTTTCCATATTTTGTTTTCTTTGGTGGTGTTTTGTTGTGTTTTTTTTTTATGATGAACTGCCATATAAAATACATAGCAGATGTCAGCTCTCATTCCAAGTTTTAAGGTTAGCTGGGGGACATTTTATTGTCAAGTAAGTCTATGTTCCCCAAGACTGAAGTTTTTTTGAAACAAGCATTGAAATTCTTATTGGGCTCTCTTATTTCAGATAGGGAATGCTGTTTAAAAGAAATAGTCCCAGATAACTGCAAGGAAAAATTCATTATATATAATTAAAAAAAAAAAGGTTTAATATAAAGCAAAACAGTCTTCAGCTTTCGTTTGAGGTTTGGTTTTTATTTCCTCTATTTGTGAAAGAAAAGTCCAGTTCTGTTGGTTGCACTGGGTTTCTTAACAGCAAAAACCAAACCCTGTTTTTCATGAGTTTCCTTTGGATGTGGAGTTTGTGCATGGATCACTTAATGTCTAGGTAAGGCTGGTGCTCATGCTGCAGCATGTGGTGTAATAGGGGGGGGGTCTCTCCTCTACCTAGCCATGTGCTTTGACAATATTTGATGAAATTCAGTGCTTTGAGACCTCTGTCGGATGTGGCAACAAGAACAACTGGTTTCATATCAAGGGGTGCACAGAACTTTCTTAAGAAACCAGGCAGCTACATCCAAATTGAGGAATATTGATTTTGGAAAGTTGTGAATAAGTGAATGTTGAATGATGTGGGAGGTGAAATTTTTTGCAGTTAAAAGGAAAAGACCTCTGAGGCTGTACCACCTGCAGGTAGGAATCTATGTCAGCATATCATTTTTAATCATTCTTTGGAGAACCCTCTTTCTTCCTCTCTGCAAGAAGCTCAGGAAGGCTAGTTCCCCAGCTTTAACACCTATGGGTAGTGCATTAAATTAAGCAGTGTAAATCCACCCTTGAAAATTTACCATTTGTCTGACTTTGTGCAGATGGTGGAATGTCACTGGGCAGAATTGATGACAGTTTTTCTTCTAGGACCATCTAAAAATGTTTGTTTTTTCTGTCACCAGTTTTCCTGTTTTCCCCTTGATGAGGAATATGTCTCAATAAATACCCTGTTTATGTGGTTGTTGTTGATTTAGACGGTTCTATGCTTTCTAGGTGTTTTTTTTTTTATACATACTTGTCCTCTTTCAAAAAGCCACAGAATTTCTGGACTAAAGGCTATGTTTCACTTCCCTGGCATCTCCAAATAGGAGGAGATGAGCCTTTCTGGGAAGTGAGCATTGCAGAAGATAATGAACTGAGCACTGTTAGGATCACAGTGTGTTTCTTTGACTGGTCTTTGCTGAGATGAATCTACAGCAGTATCTCTATATTTGTGTCCATATGTGCATATGTTTGAGTGAGTGGTAAGAAAAAAAGTTCAGAAGACTGTTCACATTCCTTCCCCTGGAGAAGGATGATGGCAGATGTTAGTTATTTGTCCTACTGAAAGGGATGAGCTAACTGCGGATACGGAACTCTCTTATTTCCATGGTAATGACTGTGTTCTAGAAAATTTGCTTTATATCATATAGTTGGAGGATACCTTTTATTTTAGATTTCCTGGAAAAGGTTTTATTAAGCAGATTATATGGCATTTGCTTTTGTCACTGTTTAGATTACCATATCAAAGAAGCACTCACCACACTGTGCACAAGAAAACAGCAGTATCATACGTGGTCATACAGAGTTTATATTAATTGTTTGCAATGACTAGTGTTCTACCTTAATTTCAGGGCCGTTTTCTCTTTGGATAACATATTTTTGAAGAAGTGCTGAATAATTTACAAGATTAACATCTAATTAATGTGAGAAAACACCAGGAATCTAAACCCATGGTACTAGCTATTCTTTTGTGTTGCATATTAGTCTGACAACCACTTACAGAGTTTCCTCTGCAAACCTCTCTGCTGTTTAATGTTAAAGAAAATTCTAGGCAACATTCGTCAACTTCAAGTGTATTTTTCCATTAAAAGAGGCTTCGGTTCATATCACGAAATGTGCGAGCTAGCATTAACTGAAGATCATGTTTTTGAAAGTTGTTTAATTTTGGGGTTTTTTTGTATAGCTAAGATTATGAATGATATTGCTGGTTGCATTAGTGTCAGCTTGGAAATATCTCCAACTATACAGTTAATGTTTGTATAAAGCTATTTTAGGGGCCAATGCTTGCTCTTACAGTATATGAAGTAATTTCTTTTTTTTTTTTTTTTCTTTCATTCTCAATCCTGCCTGTTTGGGTAAATGCTGCCTGTGCCCAGGGTGTGAGGATGGCCTTTTGGCATCAGATTGAGATCAAAAGTCACTTCTTTCTTCTGTCAAAGTTTCCTTTATGTGACTTTGGAAGAATCATTTAATCTCAGTGGGTTAGCTCCCTGTTTACACATAACACTGTATGATTTTTCTCTTATGCTTTTTCAGCTAAAAAGCGTAAAACAGTGACTGTTTCATAAATATTTTTTAAAGGCTAAACCCCATGGAAATGCAGACTTTGTCTTTCTTTTGTCACTGTCATCTCCATCAAAGCTCCTCTTCTTTCACATGTGTATGTGAAATATTGCTAAAATGTAAAATGTCCTAAAGATGTACCTGAAATATGGGTATGTTGGGTTCATTGGATCAGGCTTTGATGCAAGTCATCTTGGTGACAGCAGAAGTGCTCTTCCCTTGCTCCCTTCTTATTGCACATCCATCCGGAGATGCTAATTTGTTGTCCTAATTGCTGTCTCATAATCTAAGCATTAAAGATTATACACTGGTTCAAAGGCGCTGATCAGAGTTAAACCAGAAAGCAACAAAGAAATAAATAATTTCTTGGAAACAAAAAAAAAATCAGAGCAGGAAATTTTGTGGGTTTTTTTTTAATCTGTTTATAGTGAAAACAAGTTTCAAAATAATGTGATTTTTTGCACTTTGCAGAAATGAATGCACAAATTAAAGTAGCACATGACACTCTTTTTGGTGTCGTTCATAGAGTACTGAAGAGAATTCAAAAGTAATATTGGTGCTATATAAATAATGGATGTTGTAATCTTCAGACCAGATGTCCTTTCATAGAGTAGTAGTTCAAGGAGCAATTTCTCTTCAGCAAGAGAAACAGAATCATTCTGTATGTTTGAATGTGAAGTTTTGAAGTACCACTGAAGACACTGGTGGCATAAGATACTTCATAGTAGGTGATAAAGAATTACTCTAGTATTGTTCAGCTTACAAAGGCAGTAAAGTCTCTGAGATGTTGTCTAAGAGGAATAAGAGTAAAAATCTCTGCAATGCTGCTATGATCTCCATGCACGCTATGATCTGCCTCAAATTCCATTGAAGAGACACAATGATCAATGAGACAGTACAAGATATATTGGCTTTCCACATCTGTACTCCAAAGGATGCCTTGGCTAAGTAACTACCCCTTTGAATGCTGCCTTTAAGGGCCTGAAAACATATTCAGCATTAATGATATGTCATGTAGAGCTGAAAAATGTAGTAGTAGTAGCTATGGATCTGATTGTACTCTGCTAAATTTCAGAATCCTCCATTGCCCGTGATTCCAGAGAGCTTTAGAAATTCTCAGTTTTAAACTGTGCTGCATCCATGCCACAAAACAACTAAAGCCAGACAATGCTAGTAAAATGTTCTATGAAAAAGTGAATGCTGAATTTTCTGAGATAAACAAGTAGCAGAAAACCAAGCTGTAGGAATACAAAGAAATGGCAGCTTTAATATTGAAATTATCCAAATTTTGCCAATTTCAAGTGCAGCTGTGCTATTTACGTTCAATTAGATTAAAAGAAAAGAATTTCCTTTAACACATAGTTCTGCAAACATTAGAATCCTGTAATAAATAAATAAATAAACAAGCCCAGCCAGGGAGCACAGATGCCGCTTAATGTGGTAGTGTATTAAACTTTACAGTTACTTCTTTTAGACTCTTCCCTGGGGTGCCATGTGTCAGCCTCCTGGAGAAGGAACTGCAAAGTCTGATTTACTGACGTATTAGACGACATCTGTGCTCGCTGGCTTGGATTAGAGATGCTGAATCAAAAAGAGTTTGATCTGCCTTACCAGGACTAAGCTGACACGAGGTTATACAGCTTTAGCTTGTTGGCTTTTTCATCGCTTTGTGTTGGATGTTATGAGTCAGCACTGGTTGTCTTTTTTGTTTTGGGATTGCCATTTTCCTGGGCAGGTTATGCGGTGTGAAATGGGTTTGGACATTTCTATAGCCTGCAGAGGAAGAGCTTTGCATTTCACATATTCAGCTGAAGGAGAAGTACAGGGATAACTCATAGGTGCGAAAAGGTGGCAGCTTATCAGGGCACCAGCTGCTTCATCTGAGGTTAGGTTGGGTAAAACAGTAAGAAAGCTAATTCTTAAGAGATCCTCCTAATGTAAGTCCCTCCGGGTCATCTTCTTTTCCAGCTGAGGCTGTGTGTAAGCAGGAGCCCTGCTGCCTGCTAGTCATCAAGCAGCGTAACCATGGCATAGGAGCTGCCCATGAGCTGTTAAAGGGCACAAGCAGTTCACAAGGCACAGGCTGGTGTCCTCTGCAAAGAAAATGGGTTTGTTGTAGTAATTAATATTGCAAAAATACTGGGGAGATGAGCTTGCTTTGGGTTAGTGCCATACTACTGCTTATTATTCCATTCTTGAACGTAACTCAGACCCACTTTATGAAACATGCACTGAGCTTTCTAAATATGTGGATGCATATTCCTGGATCCCTGGTGGCTTTGGCCTCTGCTTGAACTTTCAGACAGGAACAGGAGTACTTGGGGAAAAATTTAAATTATTTCAGTTCTTCCATTTGAATTTATTTTAGTGTAAATAACTGCAGGATTTCTCAGGCTAGGAAGGATACTGAAGAGGAGGAGTGTTATTTTTGCTATTTTTAAAAATTAGCATCCAAATGACATTGGCTCCTTCTCCTAAATCACTTTAAATCTCACCCAGAAACAGTAAATACAATTTCTAAGCATCATAAATAATGAAAGGATATGCACTTTAATACAGCACTTTGTTTTTCTTTATTTTTAACCTTAATTTACTTTTTTTTTTCTGGGTACCTCAATATAATATACTCTGTAATCAAGACATTAGGACTCTGGAGAACACCATATGCCCTGAATAAAAGCAAAATGCAAATGTAAATCAAAGGGGGCTTTTGGGGCTTTTTTTTGTTGTTGTTGAATTGATCACCTTCAAAATTATTGGCTCATTGTAAATCTTTGGTATATGGTTATAATAAGGAGCAGGAGGCTGCCATTACCATGGTGACAAATTACAGGAAGAGTCACTGTTCTTCCATCACCAGAGGACTTTAACAGGGAAAACAGCAGCATCCCAAGGCTTCAATGTGTGATGTGTTTTGCTTTGCTCTAGATCTAACTGGAAATTTCTGAGCGTTTGCGGCAGCTAATCCTCGGTGAAAAGTTTTAAGAACCAATTATAACAAAAAGCTGTGTTTCCTTCTGCCTAATTTTGCTTCTGGGAAATTTGACAGTAATCGTAGCCCATTTGCGTGTACTTCTGGAATTCATTTACTGGATCAATGTTTTAAGTTAAATAGATTAGATTAAGGAAACACCTGAAGTTAACCTGCATCCAACTCAACACACAGAAATAGCCAACCTGAGAGACCCTCATCAGATAAAACAGTCCCAATCATGTCTGGTCATGCCGGTTTAATGGCACTCTCTCTGTGCCCGCTTTACAGTCCAGAAAACTGCTTATGTGCTAGTTTGATGATTACCCAAAATCTGGTATTTCTGCTTTTGAAATGTGTTATCAAAGTTTGAGATTTATGGGTAAGTGCTAACTGATGATTTTGTGAACTGGACACAGGAGAAACAAGCTGCCAGAGACCCATATTTTTGGCAGAGAGTATTCCACTGACACGGTAGCTATCAAAATACAATCTGGTGCCCATCTTGACAGATACATAGCATTTGTGTAACACAGGCAAATGTCAGCTTGGGGTTCACAGCCAAAACACATTTAGCTCAGAAGAGCAGAAAGCCCAGTATTCTAACCCTTTGTTCCTCTACTAGAAATGCACTTTCAAAATGGAGCTGAATGTAGAATGAATTACAAGGAAAGACAAATACACATATATTAGTGCTCAGGCTATTGCTGGAAACAGTATAGCAATGGGCGTCCTGTACTTTGCAGAGCCCCTCCAAAGGGCTGTGTGGACATCAGGTAAAGGAGGTGGAGAATTGGCTCCTGGTGGTTTTGAGAGACAGCCTACAATATTGTAGGCTTAATGTTAACTCTGATGAAAATGAAAACTGATTATGTGAAAAGGGAATTTTGCTGTAGCCTGAGTGTTGGTGGGGATGGGTGTGATGTATTTACTGATAGGAGACAAGCCAGAAAAAGCAGAATGTGCCTCCTGTTTATTTACATAAGATTATAAACTAAGGGAGTTTCAGTTCATTCATGTAAGTCCTCTCTACTGCATTCTTCCAGACTTGTGGGTTTTGTTTTCTGCCTTTGAAGATTAGGAAGCATAAGGAAAAGCAGAAGCTCCCAAATTAGAAATTTTGGGATACGACCACCTGTCGTTGCAGTAGAGTTCTGCCCTTTATGCACTGAAAGCTGAGTGTGTGAAAAAAGGGTTCTAATCATTAAAAATTCTATGCTAGTATGGGCAGGTGTAGCTATTGATATATTTTTATGTATTTTTAGGAAGAAAATAAAATTACTTCACTGTCTCCTATTAAATGGATTATTATTTTAGAAGAATGATAGCCCTTTGGTTTTTTTTTGACAAACAAATCAGATGCCAACAACAGTAAATGGGTATTTAACTCCGTGACAGCATCAACAAATCAAGCATGATACATCTCAGTGCATGTAGCTGTGTCTGGTTTTCTGCCTACAAAAGCTGAAAAGCAGAAAAGCAAAAGCTGTATGAGGCTTTCCTAAAGGAAATGTTCCAGAGGAGGAAGGGGAATATAGTAATGCACCAGTCTGCTCTCCCCCAATTACTGCCTGTTTCACATATTTGTAACCGCTTGTGTGGAGGACTCTGGTTTGTTTCAACTGATTCTAGAGCTTTAGACCCACCTGAAAGTGGAAATCCTCACAAACTGAGCAAAAGCAGCAGCTCCTCTGGCTAGGAGCAGTAAGACACATATTAGCTATATCAGGTACTTCTTGATGCATTTTTGAGGTTCCTAAATTAAAAACAATCTAAATCTCAAACAGTAAATTTAGAACTAATAGAAATATTTCTTTGATCTGCTTAAATAGGATATTTTAGGACTTCGTATTTTTTCAAATTTTTTCATACTTGGCATCATGGACAGAAACATTTGTTCGTCTTAGCAACAGAGCCTGCGACTAAAAGCCCTGCGTTTCCCTTCACAGCCAAGGCCTGTCTCATTTCCTCTTTGCTTCTCAGGAAGCCCGTGTTCAAAACATCTAGAGCAGCTGGTGTCTTACCACAGAGGACTTGCTTACTTGACTGGAGATGACAGAGGCATAAGCAGCTTTTTGTTTTCCTATTTTTTTTCTACAAAAGACAGAAGCATAATTTAGAGACCTTTCCACTGCACTGGGAAATGTAGACTCTCGTAGGGTGCCATATGTCTTAAAAAACACAGCAAAAAGGTAGCTTTTTTTGTTTTTCTGTGATAATTCCCTGTGGTGCCAGAAGCTGTGAGAGGAGGTCTGTTTGGTGGTTCTGTTTCTATCTTTGATTCAGTCCTATAACTGAATGCGTTTGAGAAACATCTCCACTGACCTGGAAATGCAGAAGCTCTTTATTATAGCCCACAGTGAGTTTTATGAGTCCTGCAAAATTAAGGAACACAAGAGAGCATTTTGGAGAGCTGTATGCTTGTCTCTTAGCATGTAATTAACTTCTACACAAAAATATATAAAATGTAAAATATCTTGCATCTGTTAGAGCATTTCTGTCCTAGCAATCAGTTGCTGTTCTTGAATTTCAAAAGCTTGAAGTTTCAAGACTTCAATCTTAAACTTGAAATATGAGTCAATCATATTGAAGTCATTAAGGTTACTAATAGACTGTACTCAGTGTGAACAGTAAGAGTAGACTGTCACCCAGTCAAGAGATTTGTCTTATAGGAATAATGGCCCCAAATTCTCACATCAATATAAATCGGGAGTGACTTCAATTAAGTAAGGAGTAAATTACGTCTGTGAAAATTGCCATGAGATGAGAATGAGATCTGCTTTATTTACTTGTGGAACAATTAAATGTTTGAAATGGGCATTTTTGGCTATATATGCTCTAATAGGATTTTAAATTGTCAGAATGAGTTAAAATCACTGCTTTTACTATGCATAGGATGTTTTCAATGGTGCGCTTATTTTCTTAGTGCCGTATGTTCCTCCTTATAGGAAAACAAAACAAAACGTTAAGATCATCAAACCAGTTACTACAAAATGTGGCTGCTCCTTATATTTGTTTGTATATAAACATATATTGTGCAAGCCAGAGAAGAATAACAAGCAGTGGTAATAAGCCTAATATGAAAGCGACTGTTAATATATTATGAAAATTAGTGTTTCTGTCTCTCTCTATTGAAATGGAAAAAACAGATATTGTGAAATCTCTAGGGAATAAGACATGTCACTGAAAAATTCAAACTGAGTTTTATCAGGTCCACTGCTCTTGTTGATACAGATTTTGTTTCTTCCCTACCCAGTCATCTTCAACTCCATCTCCAGTAGGCATCCCGGATGCTGTGGGAGGTGAAGAAAGGAATTCTTTTGTCAGAACCAACTTAACATTTCTCAATGTCACTGACACGCTGGGCTGCATTTCAGGTTACATGGTGGAAGGATGTAGTTCCCAGAGGATTTAAGTCAGTATTCCCTGTATTTTTCCAGATGAGGAAATTTAGGTGCTCAGATCAAAGAACAAGAGGTCTTTGTGAAGGAGGTGTTAGAAAGAAGGGATAATTTGGACTGAATTATACCATAGTTCTATGAGAAACATTAATCTATGCTACTTTAGCAGTGGGAATAAATTGGTGCTCAAGCTGGAGCCAGTACGTTGGTATGAATTCTCTGCCTGTGTTCTAAATTTTCTATATTTTGCACTTATGAACCCCCTGAGGGTGTTGGAGGATTCAGCAGAGGGTTGTTTGAGACCCTGTGGGACACCAGCACCCCAAACCCAGGGAGGGTTGGTACTGCCATGGCCCTCACTGCCCCTCCATGGGGCAAACCTGGACTGTGCAGCCTTATGAGCAAGACCAGCCATGGGAGGTACCTGGAAGATGTTTTCCAGAGCAGTGTTCAGGTGGACAGTAAGGAAAAAGTAGGGCTGTACTTACTGAGAGTGTCTACTCTCTGTCAAGCAGATCCCGATGAAATCAGCAAGAATTATAAAGGGCCTTTTCAGGACACTTCTAAATCAGTCAGTGCTACTTTTTGTAATCCGCAGCTACTGAATTGCTTTTACTCGCATCCAGTCAGCTTTTTCTATAAAGGTGTGTTTGGGAAAAAGTAGGGCGTGAGCTTTGGCTGCACTGGACCAAGTAGTATTTTAGCTACTGGGACACTAGTAAGAAATATAAATCTCCCTAGGAATAAGGAATATATTACCTCTCTGAAACTGCGATAAATTTTTTACAAGATTCATGTAAGATGTTTCTGAACTCTGCCCATGTTTTTAGTGGCCCCGATCTATGTGTACCATCATGTGTCATGTCTGTGGAGTGGATGTGCTGTCGTAGGCTAGAGCAACTGAGGAATTTGCTGTGGAGACACTATTTTTTGTCACATTTTAATCAACAATATGCCTTTCTCAGTATCTCTATGTCCTGTGCTAGAACTTTTAGAATTATAGTAGTTGCCGATTAGGGATATAGTCCAGGATGTATTTCCCCCCTCCAACTCTCCCATTAATAATAATAATAATAATAACCTGTCCGTACAAAGCATTTCAGAACTTCTGTTTTATTTCCTTTACATTTTCCAAGTCTGTGGTTTCATCTTTGAAGCTAGTTTTTCAACTATGAACTGCACAAATTTATATGATTAGCAGTATCTGTGATGGAAAATAAAAAGAAAGACTGAATACGAAAGGATGAATATCCATTTCCTCAGTGCTTCTAGCACAGATCCTTTAAAACTGTGGTGTAGCACCTGGATTAGGGTCTAATGGATCTAAGGTGCTTGATGATAATTAAATATAAAAATATGCATGGCCAGATGGTGTTCACAGCAAATCCATAAACAAAGATTATTTTCATTCATCTCTAGTTGTAAAAGAGTCCGAAACAAAAAAAGAAGATAAGCACAGTCTGAAGGGCAGACTGGCTCTCTGCCCATCACTTTGCCCAGTTGTTCCACTTTTATTTCTCATACTTCACCAAAGATTGGCTCTTGCCTCAGTAATAATTGATTTGGCTGATTTTGGCTTCTACTGATCCATGCCAGTAGTTATTTTAATACAGTGTTTTGAGCAGGGGGAAGGGAAGCCCAACAATCCCTACATAAATATATATAGACACACACACACAGATTTGGCATCTGCCTTTCAACTCTTTGGGATCTTGAATTGTTGTCTCTATATACAAGTTATGTCAACTGAACAAAACAAGGGATCACAGTTTTTTTTCTTCTCTTTGCTGTGTGGTGGATTCCTCTAACAACCACTTCATGCAAACTCAGGAAAATAGATTACTTCCTGGAATGCAGGGTGTTCAGAGACCTGTATGATGCTGCTGAAGCAGTGACTGTAAACTGTACAGTGGAGTCTCATTTTAGAAGAGGTGTGGGCAAGAAGAAATATTTGCAATAATAAAGATTTTTCATTATTAAGGACTTCCTCGGCTTAGTCAGTGCTGCAATAAAAACAACAACACAAAAGAGTGATTTCTATAGTTATGTCAAGTGAACCCAAACGTACTGGTTTGGTGGGGAAAAAAATAAATTAGTTTTGTTTCCAGCAGTTTAAAATCCAGAGCTGTACAGGTGACATAACACATTTTCTTTATTTCATTGGCGGGCTTCATACAATATTGCTTTTAAAATTAATATTGACATCTAACTGCTATGGAAATGGCTATCAGTATGCAGGAGGTTAAATAACGTAATAGAAAGAGTGCACAGTAAGTAAGTATAGCAAGATACAACTGACAGTAACTACAGTCCTAGTAAATAAAACTCAGAGCAGTATTTTCTGCTGTGGGCTAGTTCCTCAGCACTCTGACCTTGATACTGGATACAGCAGGTGGAGGTTTGCCTATATATTATCCGGCATTCTCGTGTGCACTTAGGAAAACTTGTCTCAGAAAAGAGACATTTTAGACTATTTCACTTTTTAATTTTTCTCCTGAAGCTTAAGTTATCCAGTGTTATACTAAGAGCTCTAACAGGTATACAGATCCTGGTATACAGGACCTGGCTCATGAGGGTACAGCAAATAAAATTGAGTGACTGTCCCATAAAGTGGCAGATGAAATTCGGTGTGAGCAAATGTTAAAACGCGAAGCAGTTTCACATGGGAAAGAAGCATTACCTTCGATTTATCTAGGTGTGGATTAATTAAAATCCTCCTGCTTCTCAGTCTCCTTCCTGGGTTTGTATAGAGCTAAGCTCTCTTCTGGTGCTCAAGCTATAGGAGCATTCAAACCTTGCAGATTGCTGTCCTACATCCTGCAGCCATCTTCTTCCTCATTGCTTGGACAGGGTAGGATCTAGTGTTGCTGTAAGTCATTGGCTGTCCTTCTCTTGCCTTCAGGATGGATCTGCTGAGGCCTGTACTGTCTGATCCAAAATTGACTGACCCTGGTAGAAATATTTGCTATCAATTAAAAGGGATTTCCATATTCAGAAAAAAAAAGTACAGGCTTCTGGGCTGATTTTGAAGAATTCCAATGGGTAGAAGAAAAAATGTCTTACTAGTTCACTGAGGGAACACAGGTACTACTTTTGTCTGCTATGCCTTCTGTCTACAGGTATTGCACAGTAATTGAACTGATTCAATGATTCATAAAGTTCAACTTTGAAAAGGAAATCACACTGTTTCTTAGTAGTTTGATACAAGAATTTTCAAATCTTATTGCATGTATGGATAAAAATCCTGGATGCCGGGAAAAAAGCCATTGGCATTACATGGGCTGAAATTTATACTCCACTAAGTCTTCATGAAATCTGCTACAACTTTTTCTCCTGCAGGCACCCTAGTGGCTGCTTTCCGTTTCACCATCAGATTATAGGGTAATATCCTTAACAATATCAGTCTTGGCTCTTACTTGAAATATAGAGCGACATATATATAAATCTTTAGCATCTATATGTGAGTGGAAGGAGAACTGAACTACAAAAACTGTAGGCAACCTGTTTCCAGGAGGAAGTGCTTTTGGACTTTCAAAGAAAAGAAACTTGAGTCTTAGAATTTCCTAAATGTCCATGTTCAGTCTGGATTTTTTACTTAATTTTTGTACTCACTACATCAAAATAGCAGGTGTAAAATGCAAGTTCTGAATTACTGTGCTGAATAAATGAGCATTTCACACCTTCCCATGAGTCCTCAACTGAGCATCTGTGTGGTGAGGGTTCAGCCTGCCTGCAGCGTGTTGCAGAGACCCAGCGCAGCTTGGCCAGCTCTGAGGTGGAGTCCGTGCGGATGCAGCCATGTGCCAGCGCCGCACTCCAACAAGCTCACAAAGCTGCCCTGAAGCACAATGTCTTTGATGAAGCCTGGCAGGAGTTCAGATAACTTGAGTGCAGGTAGGACAAATACAGAGCTCTGAAAAAAGTGTTGCATAGACATGTTTTAAGGTTAGATTCATGTCCAAGTCCAGGTGGATTTTACTTCACTTGCTTAAAAATCTTTTATCTGGGGGATAGAGGCTGGATGCAGGTATTATACAAGGCATTTTTTTATGCAAACACATCAAGGCAGATTAGGGATAAGATAAAATAATTCTCAGATAAGGAACTCTGTATCTATGGACTGTATTGTTTGATCGCTCTGCTTGTGGTTTGAACCATACCTTGAATCCATGCTTGGTTTTTTGCTTCATATCGGGGTCCCAATCTATTATAAAGCTGCACATTCCCACTTCTTCTTTTCAAGCTCTTGCTGACAGTTTCAAGAATAGTTCAGAGCTGCTCTGAGCAAGGGATGCTTTTCTGAAGGAGTCTCTTTTTCTTTCTGTGGGAAGTTTCAGCAGGAACTGAAGGCAGAATGTCCTTGTGTAGTTGCCCAGCATAAAGGGAGGGGTGTTGCTCTGCCAAACACGTACAGTAATTCATGCAAAAAAACCATCATATAGATATTTTTGAAAATGTATGAAAAATATATGTGCAATATATCACCTTTCCAGGCATGGTGCCAGTGTACTGAGTTCTTCTGGGCTTTTGTCTTCTGCAGAAAATCATAAATTAGACTAGCAAAGGCAAAAGAAGAAAAGAGGAAAGAGAGGGAAAGGAAGGGGGGAGAAGGCGCTTTTTTTTTTTTTTTGAATGTTAATCTTATACATGCCCCTGTTCATAAAAACAAGGGTCTGACTTCTCTTTTCTCAAGGCTGTACTGTGTTCTTCTTCCTTGGTGTAGAGTATATCGGGCACTTTGCTAAGGATTCACCTGTCTGCAGCTAAATTAATTTTTCCTTCATGTTGATTTTAATCTAGTTGCAGTCATGGTACGTGTTAACTGCACTCTGACTACTGTGCCAGGTCTTGGCATGCTCTGCATATGGGGGAATTCAGCTGGAGATGGTTCTTGTGTAGTTGATTTTCACAGTCTGGGCTTTTTTTGCTCTTCTGCAAGAGAATGCAACAGTTGGAGTGGGATGTGGAAACTTCCTCAGAAATTTTTGGCATGATGTTAATACCTGCAGAAAATGTCCTGCTGGCAGAGGTTGCCCAGCCCTTTTGCAGCAGAGAAGACTCTTTAAATTTTTTATAAACTATGTCTAATATCTTTGACTTTCATAGAAGGTGTTTGATATTTAACTGGAAGCCCCTGGGTTTACAGAAAAGCCACAGTGCCTTCTCACGCGTATTCCAGTTAACTGGGTTATAAACTATTACAAGTTGCTGTTTCTCTTTCACATTCTTGTATTCCCCAAGAAAATTATGGTATGTAGTCTAATTAATATATGAATATGAAACACTCTGAAGAGCTAAAACTTAATTTAGCCGAAGTAGCAGCAATAACACTCTGTGCTGCATAAAGCACACAGAGCAGAACTGGAGTAGCAATCCCAGTTTGGGGGGAGCTGCTGGGCTCTCGTACCACCCACGTGCTTCCTTCCCAGTGCACATGCCCCCCTGAGTCTGACACCTGGGACATCCCTCAGTGGCAGGTGGGACAGTTGAACTGAAGGAAATAGCTGAGGAAATATAATAGTATAATCTGATTGTTTATTAATTTCTCACTTAAAATAAATCACAGTATTGTAAATTGGGGGCCAATAGATTTATCATCATGCCTTCAAAAGTTAGAAATTGCTAGATTCCTGGCTTCCCACTGAACCTTAATTCTTCCCCCAGTGTTTCTGATCCAATCTCTGACTCCGCAATGGTGTCCTGTGTTTGTGGTGCTACTTCCAGTAGAGAAGTTGCACATAGAAACAGATAGAGGGAAAATTTCTTGGGCCTCTCTAACTCTGGCATGTGCTAACTTTCAATTGGGTGACTTTGCTGCGTCCTTTAATGTAGCTATTTTTGTGTGTGTGTATAAATTAAAAATAGCTCTATAGAAATAACTTTAAAACCCTGGAGTATTTAACAGCAAGCAATTCCTTTCTATAAAAATTTTATAACAACTTATAAAATGCAATCAACAGAAAATTGTGCCCCCGCTTTTGAATTCTTTAGGTGGTTTTAAAAATAATACTTTAAGGATGTTGGAAATGGCAGCAGGAAGTGTTTCTTTCCTGTTGAATAGCTACTAAAATAAATTATTCCAACTGTATTAAAAATATGAAAAGCCTACCACTGTTATTTATACTTGAGCTGTGTGAAAGCACCTTAGTTTGATGGGGTAATTGCTTTGACATATATAAACATAATTTATTGTACTGAGATTTAAAGATTAAACACCTAAGCTCTTCAAAATGAGGTCCTAATGATACACTGTTTTAACTATCACTACAGAGGTGTTAATCTCAAGTCAGTTTATGAGAAATATTAAATATTAGGGTTTTATCTCACCTTTATTTGATGTTACTTTTTATTTTCAGCAAGCAGTAAACACAATAGTAGAGGCAAAACATAAAGAAGCTGTGAAGAAATATTTTTGAAAAATAGCATTTAAAAACCTATAAATTGCAAAAGGATGATAGATTGTGGAATACAGTTTAAAATGCTGTTTAGATAGTAAACAAAATACCAAATCTGTTGCAACCAGATAAAATTTGATTTAAAGAACTTTATGTAATCACTGGAGATGGTAAATTTGTCTTGTTTTTAATAGTTTTAGGTAAATTAGGATATATTTTCCCAGCCAATATTTTTCTAGGAAAATTGTGAATGACGGTTTTTTTGAGCTATCAAAGGGTAAAAGATAATATCCAGTTTTAATTTCTTCATAACGAAGCCTAAATGTGGTGACCAGAATGAAAATAATTGTTAAAAAAATTTGGGCCCCAAAGTAATGTTTCAATCCTAGGCTAAATAAATACGTAAACAATCTTTTTGCTTTACACTCCCAAGTCTTTGTGGGGAGCCACAGGGTAAATCTGTAGGAATATAATATTCCCACGGTATGCTGCAAAAATTATATTCGCACTATACTGAAACAAGATAACAGAATAAAGTTGTACCATAAAGTGAAATGTAGGTAACCGATACAAATACTCTTCCATAATAACATATTTCCCTTTATCTGCATAACTTTTTTGCTTTCATAACATACATATTTGTAAAGAATGAATTTTAATGAATGAATGCTAATTACTGTAGATCAAAACAAGCCCCTGAAAGTTTATAACTAGATTTTAAGTAGAGCATGTTGGCATTAATATGAGTCATATTTTAGATAATATTCCTTGCGCAGCTAAACTTTGCAGAGTTATTGGCATTCTTGTCCTGCCTTCTGTTGCCTTCTTAATTGTCTGAGCTCTAGGGGTGACTTCCGTGCTGAATGTATTTGAGATGGGTTAGAAAAATATGTTCAGCAGTATTGACCTGGGTAGGGTTCTGAGGAAATGCCTTCTTTTGGGGCATAAAGGAATGGTTGAACACCAAGATTTGACAAACTAATACTTGCTCCCATTACACTTCTCTCTGGGAAGGGAAACTGCTTCAAGCCATAGTCTTGCTTACTGTCCTCAAAACTTGCTTGCTTTCTATTTAAAAAAAAAAAAAAATCACAACCCCCCCCCAAAGGTGAAAGAATATATATGTTTGCCTAGAATCTCTGTCATCTCATCTATGCAGAGCACAGTTTCCCCTCAAAACCAGATTCACATTCCTTTTACAGGCTATTTCAACCTGAGCATATGGTGAACAAGGTCGTACTTAACCCTTTGCTGGCTGCAGCACTTTACAGTGTATCAGTGCGAACATGCTGCTGACTAGTCCTTTTCCCAGGAGCATAAATGAGAGTCTGCCGTAACTCTTATAAGGAAATTCTTGTGAATTCTCTATTTTCATTTAACTGTTACACTGTACTATACATATCTGATTCCACTGGTCCTGCCAAAAAAAAACCCCAAGAATATTTGGTGGCATGGGCTTTTATGTTCCATTTCAGTTTCTGCTGTTTGCTTGTGGGTGGCAAAGGCTTATTCCATCTTGGATCCCATCAGACTGGTGTCCTATCACCAATATAAGCGAGATCAGGATTGTGCCACAGATGTCCTTGGTCCTTGTGATCAGCCTAAAAATAACATGAGCACAATCTAGTGGTGCCAAGATCGTAGCAAGATATAATGACATATGTTTTGTTGGGAAATTGATGCTGTGACTGAATAAGAATGATAATAATAATTGTTCGGATGGTGCTGGTGGTGGTTACACAGTAGAGAAGTACTGCTCTGTGTCCTTCAGAACTCCCTGGGTATATAACTAGCTTGTCACTTTTGGGATGTTGGTTTGCATTTAGAAATCTCCTTATCAAATGAAAAACTGGTGTAAGTGTTTGTAAATGCAATCTAGGCCAGTTCCCAATGGGCATCATCACAAAATCAAATTACACTGGCAGAGCTGGCACAGATAACAGCCTTTGTTTAGAGTAAGGTTTCCATGTATGACAGTGGAGACTGAAAAACCTGCCTCTTACTTAAAAAGAATATATAAATATAAGATATAATTGCAGTTCCTTCTGCTGCCCTGAAAAGATATAAGTAGAAAGAATGTGTTCATCAGCCTGCATTGATTTAACAGTCAGTGGAGGCTGGCTATTAATTTGTTGTGTATCTCAAAGAATATTAGATATCTGGGCTGCTCTTCCAATGTAGTTCTGAGTTCATTCTGTACAACTGTTCAGTGTGGATGAGCAGGGTTTCTCTTCTGACTTGAGATGAATCTTCTTGAGCACTAGTTTTTTACACTATGGTGCTTGGAAAAGCAGGAAAATACTCACTGGACTTTCTACTTGCCAGGTGTGTCTGCTGCATACCTCCTTACTGCGCGGAGCAGAGTCTTTTGCTCTTCAAACCTTTGCTATTTATATCTCCTAACACCTCTCCAACAGCACATGGAAGCTTGTGGTTTACCTATAAGCTGCTTGCCATCCTGCATGTCAAAAGCTAAGAGAAAAAGGAAAAAAGCATAATAATTTTATATCAGAGGTTATTTAAAGAATAATACGTCACACACCTAGTATATCTTGGCTACCATCCCTCTCCTGGATTATTTTAGTGGCTGTGCCTACCCCTCTAGTAGCTGTGCCACGTTTTTATGGTTTATCATAATCGTAAAAATGCATCTATTACCTCTATCCAGAATTTGAAGGGTATATTTAGGGGTGATGGATAAAAACCAGAAGCGAGTTCATGTTAGTAATAATGTAAAAGCAATCGTTGTGTTATGAAAAGTATTTCTCTTGCAACAGGGCCTCCTGGGAGCTGTGGTTTGCCATTTATGCAGTCCCAAACCTAAGCCAGGCACCTCTGTGCTTCCCCAGGAGTGCAGTCTCTGGGTTGGGTAAGGCAGCAAGCTATTTGCAGACTGAGGGTTGCAAAAAGTCCTAGTCACTTCTGACAGGAACAGTCAATGGCCTGGTATCTAAATAAGTTTTAAATTTGTGTTTTTTCTTCATTTTCTTGTAGTTCTTGCTAGTTTCAGAATCTATTAAAAAGTCATTGAGAAGAAGAGGGAATGATTTTCTTTCTAGCCACGTATTAAAAATACCAGCACAATCACTTGTATTTCACAATTGACAATCTTTGCAAGGAGTTTTAAAAACTAAATTTAAAAAAAAAAAATCTTGTCAATTGCTTCTCTTTGAGTGGTGATTAGTTGAAATGGGCTTTTCATACCCTGAGTCTTAGGAGGAATATTAGAAAGAGGGGAAAGAAGCAGGTCAACTAGATTAGAAAGAATCTTATTGGGTTTCATTTGTTACCTCTGTGTAACTCTTGCAGGAACTGTATTAATGAAAACTAGGAACTTTCTGACCTAGCAGAGCTGTGTAATAGAGAAATAAATAACAAGGATACCCTCTGGGGTCCTCTCCTCAGCTGTTGGAAATTGGTATAACTCTGTCAAAGTCGTGCTAAATTATAACACCTGAGGATTTGCTCTTTATACTTTGCCTACTTGATGCAACTAAGTTTTGTCTTTTTTAAGCAACGAGGAAGCAACTTATTAGTCAAAGGAAGAGTATTTTTGATATGTATGCTTTTTCCCCTCTGTAAGAATTAGACTAAAAAAAAACCAAACAACTTATGTCTAAAGTCACAAAATAGAATATGCAAGAAATTAGTAAACTCAGAAGAAAAATGTCTTGTTAGCAGTTGTTCTTTCCAATTACTGTACAACAGGAAATATTGCAGATCTGTTGCAGATGAGGGCCATAAAATCCCCAAACCGCGATGCTGACCTGAGATCCATCCAACTCAGTGCTGCCTAAATCCTCACAAAAAATGTTTGTTGCAGGAAATGGCCCTTCTAGGCATAATGTTGTAATTTCAGCCAAATGATTGATACAGGATGAAAGGAAGCTGAGGGTATTGCACCAGGATCACAACATCCACAGTTCTATTTCTAAAACTGCCAGATTTTTAATAGTACATCTGAAACACAAGTTACAGAGTTTCTATGTACAAATTCATGGCTTGCTTCCAAGGCAGATTACTTCTCCCAGAATTTGTATCTTTCTTCTCATATAATGTAACAACAAAGCATTAATCATGCAAATATCAATATTTAATGATTAAGTGGTTAATACTTACAAAGCACTTGAGAGATAGAAAGTGCTCTATACATCTAAATGTAGGATGTTTATTCCTTGCCTTATCTTAGTTGGAGACAGGAGAGCTGAGAACCAGTTCATGCTATCTGGAAAGGCGGGTACTTCATATTTCTGGTATGAGGTGTAAAATACCCACTCCAAGCTCACTGAGCTCTGTCATAGTTTTTCATTCACATTAACCTGGTTCCAAACATCACACTACAGAAACCTTTTTATGGTAATGAGTGTACAGCTCAAACCTCAAAATGTACTAATTAGGCTAAAACCAAGATTGGGAACATTTGGCCAGCTGATTAAAATGTCATAATGGTGCTGCAGATACCATCGTTACCTCATGCAATTATATAAATGAAGATTTACTGTCTAATGAAGGACTGAGGAAGGCGGATGGTTGTAGAAAAGAAAGAAGCAAATCAAGCACAAATTTTCCCTGCATGTTAGCATCACTAAAAGAAATCATTATGACCCTTTTTAGTGGTGGGTGAGTCACAGTCACCTTTCCTTATCTTCCTCCTTTTAATTGAAGAGTTTCTTTTGGACAGGTCAGCAAGGGTTACGGGGCAATTTATGAAACCGCTGCGGAATGATTAAGAGGGTTGTGCACATGAGTACTTTGCTGAGTCTGGCCATAAGCAATCACTGGGTGAGATGAACTCCTCCAAAGGAAAGTGTTTGTTTCTCCTGCATCTCTCTTGCTCCTTTTACTTTCTGTATCTGCGTGTTACAGGAACTGTTTAGGCTTAACTAAGAGATGAATCATAGTAAAAGTAGTTCCCTTAAGTGTCATTTTGTCAACATAATTCTCAGTTGTCTGCTGACACATAGCACTTTTCTCAGCCATTAGAAAATTTGGGGAGAAAATATCCAATTCATATATTCTGGGGGAAGTTTATTTGGTAGGATCCTAGATTTTGCCATCTAGAAGAGGTCATGTTCGCCCTAGAGCTTTCTGCTTAAAAACCTTTCCCTGCTTGCAAACAAGTATCAAAACCTAATACAAAATACTTAAAAATATGTTTACCATGAAATTTATGCATAAATGCCCCCAATTCTTCTGAAACTTCTGCTGAAAAGGTATGATGCGTTTTAAAACAGGCCTGTCAAAGTAACGAATTCTATATCAAGTTGTGTGTGTGATGGACCTTTTACACATGGTTGTAAGTTGCTTAATGAGAGTACAGTGGCTGTTTGTATAGGGTTTCCAGACATGAAATTGTCTGGATTGGTGAAAAAGCACAGTCCAAAGTAATAGTAGGGCAGATTACAGCTCAGAATAGGAGCTGGTGGTCCAAAGTAAAAACTGGTAGGGCAGGAATATCTGAATACTGCAGAATACAGGAATGGAAAAAAAATGTAGTGTAGTTCAGTAAGAGAAGACCAAGGTTGCTGTGGAAGGCTGGAGGGCAGGTTGCATCTCATGGTGTTGCTGATAGTAAACTTAAACTGTGGCTAGGCAGAGAAGAGAGCTGTTGTCTTTGGTGGGGACTGGTGTAAACCACTTCCACTTTTAGAGCAAGACTGTGCACATTAGCTAGAAGTGTGACAGCACACAACTGTATTCTGACAAGGGGGAATAGGAGGATATTCAGTTCAGTCTGCCATAAGTAAAAGAACAGATTTATTATTTTTTTTTGTCTTCTATGTGTAATTGGAAAAAAATTATCACTTGGTGAAACCATGTTGAGGTTCATTTCAACCTGACAAATAGGGGAGCATGAGTAGAGAAGGCAGATAAATTATTTTTAGTTAATTTAAACTGGATTAAAAATAGGGTTTGAAATTTTCTGGGTGACATAATTTCCTTATGGTTTGCAGTCACATATAACAGCTACATACTGTCTCAGGTCTTTGTCTGGAGACCAGCTAGGATGGCAGAGAAAACCTTTCAGGCACCTCAGTGCAGGCAGTCCTGCTGAAGGTAATGGGAAAGAATAACACCCCAAATCAAGGAGTGGTCTCTCCATGTTGAATACTCATAGATTTTGAATGCAGGATGCTGATTAGTGTTTGCTTGGACCAGGGGCTGGTGTCGAGTCATTATAATTATCTTCAGGCTCTTCTCCGTGCTCAGAACTCAGTCTCTGGGTGTAGGAGGCAAAACAATTACCAAGAATGAAGGAGGCTGCTATTTAAATCTATTTACATAATTTTGCTCTGTTTTTCTTAAAATATTTCTGTGTGATTGAAGAGCTCTTTCCTGGATTGTCCTTTGCTAGAGCTATCTTGGCAATTTAACTGTAAAGTTAGCTTTCAAGGAAGAAGAAAACGCCCCTCCTGGGGGAGGTCAGGCAACAGGGTGGAGGTGGCATGGCCCTTCCCTGGCCACCAGACTGAGCAGGAGCAATGCCAGCCCATGTCCCTCTGCACCAGTGTCTCCATCATCCAACCTGAGTATTCTGTTATCTGAGCTATAAAATGATTTCCTCCTTGACCAGGAAAGCTTTGAAAAATTTCTTTGATTCTTGAAAAGTTGAGACCCCGTGGGAAAGAAGGTCTGTTGTTCAGTTACATTGAAAAAGAGAAGAAAGGAATGCAGCATTGCTAACGAGGTGTATGGCACAATGAACTAATTAGCAATTAAAAAACCCCAATAAGTTTCACTTGGATTTCTACTCAAAATTATGAATAATTTGTTACATCTTTTAAACAGTAAGCTGTGTTAGCATGATGAAAACAGTGTATCTCCTTGTCTTCTCTGATGCCTGTAAAACATGATGCTGTAAAACAGCAATGTACTATGCGATGCCTGTGTTTTGAGACTTTAGACTTGATGACTTTGATTCATTCAGAGATATTATTTTAAAAAAGGTCTTTGCTATGGTTCTTAGTAGACATTACTTCTGAACCAGCACTCAGATGAAAGTGCATTTTATAGGGAGATCATTTTGTTATAAGCTGACATTGGCCAAAAAGTAAAATTAGGAGAGTTTAGGTGAGGGAGAAGAGAAAAAAATTCTCCCTGTTGTTCATTAAAGGATGTGCAGTTAAGGGACAAAAGAGGGCACATTTGGGATTCAATTCAGCTCAGGGTTAGAAACGTTCTTTTCTAATCAGAAGCACACAGGTGAGAGACATGCTTTGTGTCTTTCATGCCTACCATCAGAACAGATTCAGGTGCATGCATAATGCATGAGGCAAGTACCAGAACTGATGCAGAATAATCCATAAAATATGAAGCTGATGTTATGAATAATTAAAGCACAAACACACTCAGAAACACCTGCATGCAGCTAATAGGATGGGTTGGACTTGGCCCACAAGAGTGGTAGAAATGTAGAATTGAAAGGGTCCCTCCTCCCACTTGGGTGTACCCTGGCCCGTGCTGAGCACGCTGCAAGGCCCAGCTGCTGGCACACCCCGCTGGATTTCCAGACCCCTGCTTCGGAGGGGAGCGAACGCTGAGGCTTTTCTCTGCTACAGCTGCAGAGAGGCCACGGTATCTGTTTTCTTCAGAGAGAAATTACCAGCGTGGTTCCTTGTTACAATATTGAAAAGGCTGAACTTTCAGCCTCCTGGTAAGTAAATGCCAGTTTTGTTTAGATACACTGAAGAAAGATGAAATATTTAGCTTTTATCAATAATGTACCCTCAAAGTAACAGTGCCTACATCGACACATAATCTGTGACAAACTTTCACAGATCCCCTGATGAATTTGAGTGAAGCTCTAGGTTTTTTAACTTGTAGGAGATGAATAACTTCTGAAGTTCCCTGCAGAGAAGTGAGAGAGAAGGGCAAGAACTGAGCGAACAGTATCAGCAGAAGAGAAGGTCATATAAATTATTACTGCTTGTAGGGCTTGTACGGCTTGTACGCTAACCCTTTCACGTGGTGTTGGTATTCTTACCTAATACTTCTATGTAGAGATCTTGGGTCTGTTGTGCTAGACATTGATCACAGAACCAGAGGAAAACATCCTTTTCCTAAAGAGTTCATTTTAAATAGAGGGGACAAACTGTGGGATCTTTTCCAAAGTTAAATAGCCATCTATTTGAGGATGACTAAAGCTAGGGAAAATGTAAAGATTCATTGCAGAGATTGATTGCACTGTTATGTGAAACAGGGAAAAAAATGTTTTATCATTTTAAGGATCTTCCAACATGTGTTTTAATTTATATCTCTGTTAGAGTGATTTGAATGTAATGGAAAACAGTGACTGGGCTGTGGTTTATTTTTTGTGCACATATTGAGCTACAATATATTGCTGCTTTTATGAAGGAACTTTAGCTGTGTGCACAGCAATCTTAGATCTTTGTTATTTAAAATATCTTATTTAGTTTGATGAGTTGGATCCTAAGGAAAGTCTGCTTGTACTGTTATTTCATGGCAAGAGACTATGTATTACTGAAAAACACATAGCTTTAAAGCTTACAAAATCACAGTGCTCTTGCTGGATCGCACAGTGTGGGCTGAGTGCTCAAGGGATTAGGTGGATATGGTACAGATGAAACCAGAGAAGCTGGACCCGTGGATCTTTGTGTCTAAATCAGCTAAAGAAACAAAGCTCCAAGACTCTAACAAAACCAGTTCTTACAGTGACAGTAAGATGGCATAGCTCTTTACAAGGGGGACAGTTTTCCTGTGGCTTGAAAACTATGAATTGATTTCTAGTTTTGCCATAGACTTGCTGTTTAATAATGTTGCATCTGCTTCCATTCTCTGTTTTCAACTGATAGATCTGAAGTGTGTCCCTATTTAAATTAGGCTATAAGCATTAGACAAAAAGAAGTAATTTTTCAGTTAATTCTAGAACTAGGACAACAGCCCCTTTGGAAAACACTGCCTTTATGAAAATACTTCTCAAATGAGTCTGACAAAGCACAAAATAATTATGTGTGATTCTCCAGATTATTTTAGCAGCTTATTTTGCAGAACCAAAAGTTCTGAAATACTTTATGTGGCTTGTGTCTTGGGTCAGGCATCAATAAATCAGCATTTGTGCTTATCTCTTGAGGTGAGACTAAATGCTGAAATATTTTACCATGATTTATTGCTAGGAAACAGCCAATGACCCCTTCTTCCCTTGCATCTACAAGCTGTTAGATTCTGGGGTACAATGCATTCTCCATAGACGTCAGTCTCTAATAAGGTAGACCTTCAGCACTGTAGAAAGCCTTCAGATACCATCAACCATTCTGGTTAAAGAAAAACCAAAATCTAGTAACAACCCTAAAAACAACCCTGTATATTACTATGGAGGAAGCTGAACTATCTCTAAATTCACACCTTGATTTTTCAGTTCAGAGTCATTGTTCTCAGTGGTAAATAAATGTTCTTCATAACCATGACACTCTTTCTTCCCTACACCAGAAATGAAGGAGCTACAGTGGCACTGGTGCATGGGCAATACTTAATTACTCATCCAGCATCTTTCCCAGTGGTGGATTAAGGGATGATTTTGCTTTTCAAGGCCTTTACAGTTTTTCAGATTATTTTGTCAAGGAGAAAATTTCTTGGTAGTTCTGGTGTCCTGAGAGTGAGGAACAAATTTTAGAGGGAAGGTTCAGGCTTCCTTTGCCATAGCATCTTTTGACTTTGGGCTGCTAGAAAAGTGGTCCTTCATCACAGATCACTGTAGAATTTTACAGCCTTCCTGTGAGCTGAACTAACAGATAAGATGTTCTTCACATAAAGCCCACTGAGCACTTCTTATAATGGGCAGCAAAAGAATGTACATAAAATTACAAAATATAATCACCATCATCCAGTCACAGCAAATGATTATATGCAAGTACACATCCTGGCAAGAAAAATGTTAAAAAATACTTTTATAAAACTACTTTAGTCTTTAAGTTTGTTTTTAATTATGGATTTACATCAATTTCAAGAACTTCTGATCTTCAAACCTGCTTTTCAGAGGAACAATGTGTGCTGATGAATCCTGCTCTAAGCACTTTAATATTGAAAAGTAATTGCTGTACACATACAGCAGCTGCAGGAGGGACAGATAAAATAAGCATGTTTGTGAATTATTTTGTCCTCTTTTAATAAAGAATTGAACAATGACATGCTGCAGTCCTGTGACCTCTGAGAAGGTATTTGTATGCAAAAAACCCTATGCATATTTCACGTTTCACAACCACACTTCTCGCAACAGCCACACTGTCAGACTGGTCGTCCAATTGATGGATATTCTAATGATCTTGTTCACATTATGCCATTTATATGGAGTGACCTCAAAGACGCTGGACATACTTCCTATTAACATTTGAGATCTGATAGATGGGTCTCTTGGTGACTCATTTTGTTTGAAGGACCCACAAACCTGCTGTAATAGGAATCTTGTATAATATATATAGGCTCCTGTACAATGTTCTGATACGAATACTGCGCATATGGTTCCAAAAGAAACCTTGCCAAATCATTAAATGGATCTTGCAGAGCACTGAATTTTAATTGCTCTGGGGCTACTGAAAGAGAATAGCATTGATGGACTAACTGTATATAAGTTTATTAAGATTTGTTATTCTAATATCCAATGAAGGAACTTTACTTTTTTTATATCTCTGAGATTTCATTAGTGATATTTTAAATGTCCCTTTTCTAACGATTTTCCTACACCAAAAGGAAATTAAAGACATTACCTTGAACTGAAATGTTTTCTTTCTAGATCCAATTTTTCAAACATGGTAATTTCAGACAGCTGAATTCAAAGTTAGCCACAAAGCAAGTGGTGGTGAGATACAGAAGACCTGAAAGGAGGGATGTGATTGTTTGTGGCAAAGGTGAGGTGTCATTGTGTGAGAACAGGTAGGGTTAGGTAGCTTTGTGCAATATGGGTTCTTTTTGTCTGTTGTAAGCCTTTCCTCATAAAAGTCCCTTTTCAGATGAGGGTAACTTAGTGAGATATAGAGTAGCCTAAAGAAGGGAGGTTAAAATAGAAGAGGTGTGTAGTCAAGTTGAGGTGGTGGGATGCTCTCCTGAGAGCAAGATGGCAAGTGAGAAAGATCCAGAAGTACTTTGAAGGAACAACAACCTAGCAAAATTACTTTCTGTCCTGCAGAGCCTCCACATTACAGATTGTGATCCTGGGAAAAAGTGAATTTTAACGTTAGTGTCAGTGAATCAGGATTTGTCATCTCCACCTGTGTGTGTCCCCCTGTGTCTCTAAGACTGGGACTCAGGGTGGGGACAGAGCAGACTAGAGAGAAATGTGAGGATTTCCTTTTTCCTTGTGCGTCCCGAATCAGAAAATGATCAGTTAGATTTGAAGTTCATTCACAAGGAGAGACTGCAGACTGAGGGAACGTGGCTTTTTGTCCAGGAAGAGAAAGAGCTGATCAGGTAGTTTAACAGAGTATGTCATCTAGCCTTGGAATTTTTCTACTGAAAATTGTAATATTACTGGATATTTTTTGAATACAAATTGCTGCTTTCCTGCATATGTCATGGTTGGATACCACATTATGCTAGATCTACCATCAGCTTTTAATGAAAAGGTATAAAATAACATAAATTTCAGATCATGTTCCAGGGAAGATATTTTCCTGAGACAACTATAGTAAAGGACACTGAAATGTCAGGGAGAGTGAATTTAAAGAGGAGATACAAAGCTACAGAACCACTTCTGGCTAGACTGACTGGGGGAAAGGACATATTTTGCATTGCCTATGGCATGAATAAAGTGTGAGGCTAAATCCCATGTGACAGAATACTGGAGAGCCATTAAGAATTGAGTATTACCATACAAACACATAGCTGGCATAAGGTGAGTTACAAATAATGAGAACTGTGGTGTATCCAACTTATTTATTAATTGTTATAATAGAGCTAGCTAAGGGTAGAGATGTTTTGTACTACATACATAGCAATAACCTTTGGTAAGAAGCCTCTAGTCTTTAAATAACCAAACAAGAAACTTAACAGCTTTAAGTACTGCATTTCAACTAGAGAATGGTCATCAACGCATGCAAACTCAAAATTTGGTTAGCTGAGTTGGTTACCTCTTTGTTTCAGTTAAGACTTTTGAAAATGTACAGAAAATACCCTGATCTGACATTTTGGTAATCAGGACATTGATTTATGATATGTGAAAGCAGTGATTGGAAAATAATACATTATTTAGAGACCAATTATTTAAAACCTATTTGAATGTACTTGAATGTGTCAGTGTATGCTGCTCACTTTTAAATCTGTTCACAATAGTAAGTTTGAGGATCATTATCAAGGTTATCATCCTATGCAAGCCTTATCAATTAAATATCTATAAGGAAAAACCCAAGCTGTGAGTGCTGTTAGTATCTAGGAAAGCTTGTCTCGTAGGAAGGTTTATTGAAATTCATCTGGGCACTGGCTACTATCCTCAGCATGCCTCCAATGTGTGGCATTCAATTCCAAAACCTTTCTAGTTTGTCTCCACTAAGATATGTCCCTGATGACCAGACATGCTAAGATTTAACAATCAGCCTTGGACAAAAACAAAACAAATGCAGAAACCCCAGCAACAGCAAACTGACTCTTGCAGTTCCTACCATGAGAGGCTTCCTATGGAAATTTTAAATTGTATTTGTATGCAGAAGTGTTAGTTATTAGCTTTTTCTCTGATCTTTTAAATAATCATGGTTTTTTGATCACAGAATTTGAAGCAATGTTACTAGGCAGAAAATTTGGTCCCTTGCTTAATTAATAAAAGTTGATTAAAGCTGCTGCTGCAAGGGTAGTGATAATGTCATAAGAGAAAAGATGTTATTTACTTCATACCAGCATCCTGGGCAAATAGGCAAGATGGAAAAAGTATGAGGATAGTTTCCACCATCTGCAAATTTGTGGGGAAAAAAAGTTGATAATTAGCAGAGAGCAGTCTGAGCTGGGTACATCTTTGTGCACTTGTATTAAATGTTCTAATATACTATTTAAATAAAAGGCTTCAAAATAGTGTCTATCTTTGTGGCGGTGTACTCTCCCTGTTTTGCTTCCCCCTGCTCAGGCCTTGGCCACCATGGCCATCACAACAGCAGTTGTGATAATTTGCACCTGGACTTTGAGGGATGGCTGGCAGCATAGTCAAAATACTGGGGAGTGGGGACCTAGATATTTTGTTCCCATGAGAATATGACTATAGGTCAATTATCTTACTGTATAAATAGTGGACAGCCCAAGAGCCCTGGGAGCTCTCCTGTATGGCAGCGGCTGCACGCCAGGTTCTCCCCTTTTTTGAGGACGCTCGCTTAAGGTTCTACTCCTCGAGGTTGAGAGATTCCTTGCCGCAACAGATTCTTGGTAAGTGACTAATAGCATGCTAAACTTTGAAATCTTAGCTAAGTAATGTAAAGGATTGGTTGCGCATATATAATCCTTTAGACATAAACCGTTGGCCAAGTCTGGGTCTAGGATTGGATCCAGCTGCACCTAGACTCCTCTCTGAGAAGGAGTTTAGAAAGCAAGGGCGTCCTTTCTGAACCTCCTGACTCAACGGGAGGGTCTCCCTGACAGCTTGTTTGACCCTGTCCTCTATGCAGTAAATAATAGAGTGTACCCTGACATCAAATCTCGTGAAACACTATGGCATTTACTACAGGTTTTATTGCACTTACTACTGATTTTGTTAAATCACTGTTTCACCTTAATAAATATTTCACTAATTCACTCTAACTAGTGAAGCTGATCACTCCGTCTGCGACAATCTTTATGGTCCACAAGTCTCAATAAGCACCGGGAGAGTAAATGTGTTTTTCAGAATAAAAGTGACATGCTTACTTAGCATGCATTTTGTTTTTGTAGAAAGAGTTGAGCTTAGTAGCACTAATTTAATCTACTGAATTGATAGCATTTGGGAAGTTTTAATTGTGGACTGTAAAATTCCCGTCAGTTCCTGGCTCTGTTACTGTTGGATACAGCATTACTGGGGACAGGGTTTGCTTCATCCACTGCAAACTGTAATGAGCCAAACTGCACAAAGATGATTCTGCTGGTTTAGAATATATCATGTTTTTCCTGGGAAAAAAACAAAACAAACCAAAAAAACCCAAACCACCACAACACCCTGGTCTCTAAAACAGTCATGGCATGAGATTAATTTTGTAAATGTCAAAACATTCAGATGGAATTTTCCAGAGAGTCTAAGAGCCTTAGCAGCACAAATCCCATTGAAAACCCGTATACTCTGGACATGTTACAGAAACAGAAGCTCTGTAGGAACAGCTGCCCTAGCAATGTGGAATATCCCTTGGAGACAAGCCTTTGAACCAAGGTCAGCCTCTGTATAGGGTTGCAGGGAGGAGAACTTGCACCTCTCCAAAATGACCGGAGATTTTTCATGTGTCCTTCCGGATAGTGCTGGATGTATATGGGGATATTGCTACTCCCTGTAAATCTGGGTGTAGCTGCAGCCACAGGCTACCCTCCAGGCAGTTAGGTAGAAGTGTGTGTAGTGAGAAAGATGTAATTTACCTGTTTAAAGCATCTTGGGCAAATGGGCAGGTTAAATATGAAAATATTTCACTGAACAGAATAGATTTCATTCTTTAGCTGACAAATACCACTGTTCCTTCAAAGCAGCAAAGTGGAAAGAGGACGTGCATTTACAGTATCTATTTTATTGGGCAGAAACTTCTTAGCTGGGATACCGCCTATCTTCCCTTCTGTTGTATTTAAATTGTGATGTGAGCAAAACTCCAGGATCCTCTTTTCCTCAAATATGTATGTTTGTATACACAAAAATGTTTATAATTACATATATATAAACAACTTTTTTTTTTTTTCCCTGCAATTAGTCATAAATGAAGAAACTCTGCTTCTGCAGGTTCTTAATTCTCTCCGTGTGGCATGTGTGGGCTGGACTTTTATTCCACAGCTATGATTTGTACTGCAAAGATAAACATATTCAAGAACGTTATATATTGTGCCTCCCATTCACACAGCGATAAGTTATGTTTTGCTGGAATTTAAAGTGTTACTTGTAAGTATGGTAGAATTAATGTTCCTAATACTGCTGTTGTAATGAACAAGTGGAGGAGAATATGTCTGTGATGTGTTTGCAACGTACAATGCATGTGTACACATATACATTTAAAGACAAGAACTTAGTCACATAATTTTGCAGGTAAACCTGTAAGCAATTTATCTGATCTCTATTAGTTTTTTTTAACTATTTAGGAAAAAAAATACCCCTGAAGCAGTTAACATGAAGAATGAGCTTGTTCTTGAAGTTTGTGTTACTGTGTGCTTCCTCTTCACCACTTAATCTTTTCTGAAGCAGTTTTTTTTTTTTTATTTCTGCTGTAAGGTAAGATCCTATATGTGCTGAGTAATGAAGAGGTGAACTTGCTATTTGTGTGTAGTGAATGTTTTATAAAAGATGTTAAATGTAATGAGCAAAGGCAGAGTATAGTGGTAGCTGTAGTGTAAAAATATTAGCAAATGATATAACTGTCAAATTAATTAAATACAGTATGATATAAATTAAGGCATAGTTGTATGCTAACTAGGACTTGAGGCATTTAGCTGGTTGGTTGTAACTAGTATATCCAACAGATGTCAAGTAACTATTTCAGCATAAAGAGCACCGTTTGCATTTGTTGCAAACTCAATGAGGTTAACAGAACTGTAATTCTGGTCATGGGAATTTGGTCTAAGTTGTCAACATAAATGAAAAAATACCACCTTTCCTTCATAACAAACCTTTTTGTTCTGGATCTTAAACTTGTGTGGATTCATGAAATCGGTGGAAGGCAAGTATATATCCTAAGGAAACAGAGCTGAATGTGAGGATGTGACACAGTATTTCTGTTACCAGCTTTAGCCCTCTGCTTGACACATCTCAGTGATAATACATTTCTCAAGTTCCATCCTAAGCTGTTTCTTCTTTTCACTGTCACTATACCATTCTGCTGGTCAGAAAGCTATTTCAGGTGTCCAGTCTAAATTACTTAGTCCTTTGTTCCTGTACAAGTATTCTCCTCTGGCTGCTATCACCTTCTTAGCCTTTACTTCCCCAGCTTTGCTGCTTGTGTCAGTTAGACTCTCCTTTCTTCATGTTGCTGCTGATGGGCTCCTCTGTAACTGTACCAGTTGGGTCTAATCTTTCTTGATGTGAAAAACATTGAGATTGGTATGATGCTGTATCATCCTCTTGGCCTGAATATTGTGATTTCTAATACTATCTTGTGGCTTTCTGAATGATTGAGTTTGTTCATACTCAGGCACACCTGTGAATGACTTAATCCTGCCTTGTGAAAAACACCAACCCAGTGAAATATCATTAGCACAGGCAATCATAAAACTTTTTTTTTTTTTTTCGGGAAAGCAAACTCATAGCTTTTTTACTATGGTAAGAATTATATTAACAAAGCCAGAAACAACCTGGTTTTAGAAGCTGACATTTGTTTGATTATAATGAAACAAAGTCTTTTGTGGTTTTACTGTTCTTCACTGCTAAGAAAATTGTTAATATTTTAAGGGAGGCTAAGAGGATTACTGTGTGAAAATAGAGGTATGAGAATAAACAGCAATGCAAGATGATTCGTTATTGACAATATTGTATTGGAAGTTCGAAGAATTTAAGTTATCTCTGACTGGAGGAGATGCCTGTCAGATTGCACCTGGAAAGCTTTGCTTTTTGAGGTCTGGTATTTCATGACTTTGGAGTGCATGTTGGTTGTGTTTTCTAATACACAGGATAAAAATTGAGGTGATTCAGTACATAGCTCTGTAGTGTTCCCAGATGCTTGCAAAATATTTTGTTTGGACAGGGGAGCAGATGAACTATTTGCAAAGCACATGAAAGTCAATAAGAACTTGAGTAAAAGTCAGCATAGATATTCCCAGAACAACAGGTCTTCAAACCTGTTTAACTTCCTAATATAACAAGGAGACAGGAGATGTCACATATCTTGACTTAAGTTTTTTGATATTGTCTCCTGTGCCTTCTTGTAAGCAAGACATAGAAATACAGTTTGATAACAATAAAGTAAGATGGGATCAAAACTTATTGTGAAATGAGTCTCAGAGAACAATTATAAATGATTGACTGTCAGAATAGAAAGGCTGTAACATGCGAGTTCCCCAGTTGGTTGCTCAGGTACTACCCCGTGTTCTCATTAGCAGCCTGGAGCAAAAACGAGAGAGCCTGTTCATTAAATCTGCAGGTGGTATTAGTAAGAGGGGTTGTGTGAAGAAGGTTTAACATTTAGAAAAAACTTGATGAGTGGGAGAACTAGCTTTCAATTCTGGAAGGACAAATAGAAAGAGCTAGACTTGGGTATGAATTATTATCTGTGCAACAGGTTGGGGAATAGCGAGTTCAGCAGGTGCTCTGGGGAAGGGGACGTGAAGGTCCCTGAGTGAATTGCAGTTGTGAGGGAACCACTGGAGTCTTACTAGCAAAGCTCATATTAGGAATTTCAAATAGGAAATATGTATATGAAATCACCCTTCCTTCCCCAACCAGTATTAACGTCTTCTAATGCCGGAGCATCACTTCAGTCATGAAAAAAGGGCATTGGTTAAACGGATAGTATATGCATGCCAAGGATAATTATGGATTGCAAAGTTTAGTCTGTCTGTTTTCACACATCATGCACCAACTACAGACCCTGCCTACTGACCTTTTCTTCTTTATATGACAGAATTAAAAAGAAAAAGAAAATAAAACCCCAGGAATGCTGTCTAGCATAAGGAATAAAGTAGTAGAAAAGGTGGTCCTTGTTCTGTCTCTGCCACCGGCTTGCCATGCAGCCCTGGGTAAATGAGATTCTCTTTCTGTGCTCAGTATTCCCTTCTGATAGTTGGGTTTTTAAATGGGCAGGATCCTGGGAGCAGGGACTGTATGTGCTTCTATAATGTGGACCCTGTGTAACCTGCATTTGAATTTTGCACTGAAATAGCACACATGGGAATAATGCACTCCCCCCTACACTTGTTTGCAAAATGAAATGTAAGACAGTAAAGGTACAGCAGTCATTAAACTGGGAAATAAATATAGAAGTAAACATTTCTATTTCTCAGAAATTAACCAGGCAAAATATATTGTTCTATTTGGAGCTTATAGTTTACAATGTATATTGCCACATGAGAGTGAAGTTATGGTTGAGAAAAAGGTAATCTTTTAAATATAGTTAAATAATTCAATAAAACCTCTAAATTAGGGCTGTATAAATTTAAATGGAACTGGCTTATCTTCTTTTTCATGGTCTGGTGAACTTCATAGCCTGACATCCCTTTCAAAATAGGGGAACTATGGCAGGCAAAAGCATAGCACTGCCATGAATAAAAACTGCTGTTGTTCCCCAATAAGTTTTTGTTGTCAAGAAGCTCTGAAAGAGAAAGCTTAGGAAAGGGTTGAGGGAGGGAATGATTAGAGATGCAAAAAAAAACCCCAAAAAAATAAGGGAACCAGAAATTATTTCATCCATTATAAGTAGCAGAAACAACATCTTCAACAATACTGAAAGAATTTCCTGCTTAATAGTTCATTATTTTATCGTTGTTTTCTTTGATTATTATTGCTGCAAGGTTTATGGGTGTAAGGAATCCACGGGATGAGGTGTGTTATCGAAGCAGCTCACCTATATTCCTGAAGCAGCAGCTGTCCACTTGTGCTGTATAAGTCAAAACTAAGCCCTGTTGGCTGACACTTTGAATAATTTATCTTTTTAACTAGTTTGTATAACACCATTTACCCCAGACAAGTTTACATGCAGGCATCCAGGTGTCAATCTGCCAGAAAAGAAAGGAAAATAATCTCTTTTCCATTTGGATTCAGGGCAAGAACAACTTAAGAATATTATTTAAAAGACATAAAAGTAGTTAGATGATCAGAATTCTGGCTTTGATTAGCAAATATTCCCTTCACTTGTGCTTCTTTCAACCTCCTGAAATTTAAACTATGACTGTAACCTCAGGGGCTCCCCAAGGGCCATGATTCAGGCTGAAGCCTTCAGTTTGACCCTTTGGGAGTTCAGCCCTGGGGCTCACTGGGGCTCTGTGCTCAGCTGCTGTCTACGTCTGAGGCTAAGGCCAGAATTCAGATCTCTCCTATGCATATTTGGATTTTCATTAAAAAAATAACTAGACAATAACTAATTGGAACATCTTGATGTGGACAAGCAGATTTTATCAATGTAATGCCCAGCAGAAACTGCAAATAGTTTGTCAGAAATGCCGGCTGCAAGTTCATAAGGGAAATAGAAATATCTGCTATTCTGGGCAGATTTCAAGTACCTTTCTTGGATCATGTATAAGAGAAGAGGCCCTGGTTTTGAATCTGGACCTAATATCTGGTGGAGAGAGAAGAGTTACAGAGAGGTATTTTTAAAACATTTGAGAGTTGCCAGGTGGGTTCTTCTGTCAGTTGTACTCCACTGTAATCAGAGCTCTGGGCTACTGATTTTATATATCTGAAGTGTGTGAGGGAGGAAATCTAAAGAGGTGTTGTATAAACTGTTGACTAGAAGTTAAAAATTCAGAAAAAGTCCTCCAAAGAAAAATATTATTTATGCTGTGACTTGCTTTGAGTAGTCTAAAGGTAAAAGAGATGTAGAAGAGAAGACATTGAAAAAAACAACTACACCCCTTCAAACTGTCTGTACCTGTTGGAAGAGCAAGATGGGGCAGAAAGGCACTAAACTCCTTGCAAAACAATACCAGTGTTCAGAAAAGTCAGTCTGGTAGATTGGAAACACCAACCTTACACATGGGCATATAGATGCCATTTGTCCTTGCAGTGGTGTCCAATGGTGGATGGATAATGTCACCACAAGACACAATCAGTTTAGGAACAACAAATTTTCCAGTTGACAGAAAGAAATTTGCTCCTCTTCTACGCAGTCATGCATCACATCTGAAGTACGTGCCTAATGTGGATATAGAATTATTCACCAGAGGCACAGATTTTTCTCTAGTGACTGCAAAAACTAGGCAGGATGTTGACATTGCAGGGTGTTGTGTGGTGAACCCCATCTCCAACTGTGAACAGGTTGTGGAACAAAAGCTACAAATTTCCCCCAGCCAGCAGTGTGGATGCAAGGGATGTGCCTGGCTCTGCTTCCAGGAGCAGCGAGTTGTAGCAGGAGACAGACATCACAGCAGTAATGCCAAAATGAATGGGTAGCATCTAATGAAAATTGGGTTTAGAGATAGAGCCGATTATGCTATATTCACTGGTATGGTATGATATGGTGTATGGCGTGGCGTGGAGTGGTATTTTTTGAGCTGTGGAGCAGGTTTTAGAGCAAAGGAACTGACTGTCACAGTGAATGTAAAGCATTAATAGTGCTAAGCTCTGAAAAAGACTCTTTTCGTACACCTTTATCTGTGGTAGCATGTTGGAGACTAGTTGGAATTTCCTGAGAGTTTTTGATCTCTTGTTTTTTCTATTTTTATCACTGGAAATGAGAGTGATTCACAGATTTGGCAGGCAGGAGTCAATCAGGGCCACTGCTATTTTAGGCCCTTTAAAAAATTATCACTCAAAATCAAGAACATAAATTAAATACACATCTTCTCATTTGGAAAGTGTAAAAGGTTCAAATACATACAAATGCATATCACTTCTCCATGTGGATTTTGTAAGAGTTGAGCATATTTTGCTAGCAAAAGGAAAATTTAGGAAAGAAACTGTATGTTTAAGTGATGAATCTGTCTGGGAACTCCATGGGAAGTTGTTTGCATTTAACAGCTTCTATTCATGGGAATTCTAAAAAAAACCCTCTTAAACTTCTAGATCTGAGATGTGCATTAAATTTTTTATCTGATGGATTTTGATCCCTTTTTTTTTTCTGCTGGCTGAATAGGCATGAGCATGTCACAGTTTAAAGAAAATGAGGCTTTTTAATCAAATGTATTAATGTAATACTCTTCTAGCATAAATTTTTGTGTGGAAATGGTAAAAATTCAAACTCTTTTGTCTGATTTTAAAAGGGTTGCCATGGATTAGAAAAGGGTTATTCTAAAATATTAAAATTTAAAACTGAATGGTTGTCACTGTTTAAAAATAGGGCAGTTGTTTTCATTTCTTTATTGGGCATAAATAGTACTTTTAGGGAAAAATATTGCATGTGGAAATGTGAAATCTAGTCTATGTAATTTTCCACTGACACAACAGCTGCATTTACTTTCCACAAAAACTGCTGTCAATGAAATGTTATACCTGAATATTCAGATGAAGAATGCAAACAGGCCAAACTTACATAATAACAGAGACTGTTAAATAACAACCAAATAGTCAAACTTCTCTGATCCCTGTACATCAGAAGAGATAAATGCTAAAATTAACGTGCCTCTTCTAAAGTCAGGGAAGAGAGACCATGTTGCATCATGCATTAGCTCGACTCTCACGGGAGCTCTAGCAATGATCAGTTGTTCAGACGACTTAAAGCCATCTGCCATGGGTACCTGAGGATGCTCTCTATGCTGGTAGTCTCCCACAGGGAAACAGGAGGTAAAAATAGCTGTTCACCAACAGCTGCTTTCTACTTCCATCTTAATGATGCATGATGGACCTCAGGAAATTTGGTAATGTAGGAATAAGGTGGGACTCTTTTATAAAGATGTCAGATATTGAGATATGGAGTCATCACCTTAGGACCCCTTCATCTAGAGAATCACATATTTCGAATCTCACCGAGAGCCATTTTGCCTTGTAGGAGTGCCAGAATAAATATTCATGTTGTGAATGTGCAGCTAAGGCAGGGATCTAACTCATACTGTTATCCTGATATATTTTGGAAATAGTGCAGTGGTGATCCAGGCCCTTTAGTTTTTATTTGTAATGTTTCCAGCTTGAGCTGGCATTTTGCTACAAAAATAAAATCTAGCTGAGCCAGTCAAAAAACCTTTGGCTTGCTGGTAACTGTAAATAGATGCCACTTAATGTAGAACACTGCAATTGAATGCTTGCAGGCATACACAACTCATGTGTTTAATTAATGACATAATAAAAGCAACCAAGAATTCAAAGTATCTATTTTAAATGTATTCTGATAAATAGCAGTGTATGAGTGTTGAATAACAGCTATTTGTGGACTGCTCAACAGGCTTTCCTTTTAAATCTGCTAAGGGTTATTGTCCATTATTTCTCTTTCCTCTGTTCAACTGGCATCTCTTCATTTTTGGCTATAAACAGGTACCATATGCTCAAAGGACTGATGGGCTTCGCTGTGCTTCTTTCTGATGTTATTGTTTCACATAATTGTACAAACTTTGTGGATTTGAATTTTAGATTCTGGTAGTTCTAATGCACTTATTAATTTATTTAAAAATATACCAAATAAGGAAAAGAATATCCAGTGCTAGAATTCTTTTTAATACTGAAAAGTTTCAGTCAGTAAGAACAAAAAAGGGAAATGGAATAAATCATCCATGTTATTATTGATTCAGTTCATGCTACTCAAATTACACAGTACAATTAACGAGGCTGTAAATGCCATTTTTCTATTTTTCAACACATTGCTGAATGTCTAACTGAAGTCTAAAATCCCTGCTTATTCCCCTCTGGATGATTCTCCTCTGCTGTCCCTTGTCCGTCTATCTCCTCTCCAGTAGGCAGGCACAGCCCGGACAGACAGAGCATCTTTCCAGCAGGACAGGGCCAGGTCTTGGCGCAGGCTGAGGACAGTGGCACCAGCTCTAAGGATAGGCAACTTGTCCAAGCCGTGACTGCTGGGGCAGAGGGGCATGGACAGGCTGCTGCCCACGCTGTCTAAGTGCCCAGAAAACCAGGTTCAAGCCTGGCAGCATTACAAGTCCCAAGCACCAGCTCCCTCCCCAGCCTCCATCTCTGCTTCTCGCCTCTTCCCACCCCATTTCCGTAGGAGGGGGGGTGTCAAACAGAGCCTGATGCTGCCAGCGCCAGGTATCCGTGATGTTGAGTGGTTACCCCAGTCCTAAGCTACCCTCTTTCTAGTGGCCACCAACATCTCAGGGGCAGAGGGAGTTACAGCAGGAAACTTGAGGAACATCTCATGGGGATCAGCCCTCCTGCCGTGCCTCCCATCAGTCCTGGGCTACCGGCTGCACCACAGTGGAGCCGGAGCTGGGCTGGTCATGGTACTGGGGTGGGCACTAACCTGGCCCCGTCCCCGACCCGTTGCTCTAGCCTCTGTGCTCTGCCAGGACAGCCATTTGCAGACCCACATGGTGAATGGAGCTGGGGAACGGATCCAAGATAAAAATAAGCCTGATCTGGCTCATCGAATCCTACTTGCGTGGGCTGGGACAGGAATTAGAGGCTAGAGGCGGGGGAGACGACAGAAGCCGCTTGCAGTAGTGCTGCTGCTTACGGAAACGTCTGTGAGCGGGTTCCTGGTTACCAGCTGCATGGGACAGCGTGTCGGCACCCCGGGAGCCCGCTCCTTCCTGCACGCAAGCTCTTTGGGAGAACATTCTTCACAACACAGGGATCCATTCTCTTTCAGCAGCAGGAATTAATGATTTTGATCAAACCATGGTCACTTAGATCATGTGCTGAAAAGGATCTGCTTTGAATTTGCATTTTTTTTCCCTCTGGAGGGGTGCAGAGGCTTAAACTGGAGCCCTCTCAGGAGCTAAAGGGTGCAGGGATTGGTTTTAAATGTCATGGGGAAATACAGTAACTTTGAGATTCTTCAGCTGAGTTATATCCCATAATCCTGCACGCTGGATACAAGAGCCTTGTTCCCTACGAGGGACCAAATGTTGTTAGCATGCATAACTGGTCTACTAGTAGTAGGAGAAAGAAGCGAAAAAAATGAACCCCATGAGAACTTGCATTTTCTGATCGCAGAGGTTGCCCTAACTGAATTAGCATTTGAGCAGTTACACTGGGATAATCCATGCAGTAGTTAATTTCAATGTTTTACTGCTCTGCCAGTGTAAATCCTAGTAAATTAATTTCTATAACACTTGAGAAGTTTTTTTCAGACATTTCCTTTCTCTTTCATATTTAATGAACTCTGAAAATTTACCTTAGGTTATCTATGCAACTTTCTCAGTTTTTTATTTGTGGGCAAAGGCAACTCTGGCTATTGATGTTTAAACAGAAGACTATAAAGACATTAATCGTACTTAGTCAACTATATTCTGTGTTTAACTGACAGACCTTTTTTCCTTACATGGATTCTCTCCAATTCTGTTTTTAAAACATCTGTTTTTCCACTTGAGACAGGTGTTCATGGCTAAACAGTCTAAATCTTGGGGGGACATATGTTTTAAGAAATATTTTGTTGTGGTGGTGGCTCTGTTTTTTCCTTTTGGTTTAACAGATCAGGAATTTTGCAGAGAGACAGGTTAGAAGAAACTCTTCTGCTGAGTTCTGCTTACACCTGCTGGCTTAAGGCACTGTCTTGGAGAAGCTGTGGTCTCAGGCAGATGCAACTGTGATTGTGAGAGAAAAAGAGGGAATTCAAAGATCTGCAACTGATTGTGAATCATATGGATGTCTGCATACTCAGCACCATGAGAGAAACATCCTATTTACACCCTATTTTTCTTATAAATTTACCCATGAAGTGCCAGAAAAAGGGAACAAAAATTTAAAATAATTACCCGGTCTCATTACATCTAATATAACTGAATTTTGATCCTTACATTTCAGTCTCCTAGCTCAAGCAGAGTTATAATTGTCCATCACACTCACCTTATTTGTACTCAGACACAACTGACATCAACAAAATATTTTGGAGGCAGAATGTAAAACTACATGGATGTAAATTACTTGGAAAGAAAATGGAGCAAATGAAAGTGGAGGGCCTTAAGATGAACGTTTACACGTTAAAAAATATCTTCCTCCTGCAAAGAATAAACTCTGCATTTTCCTTTCATAACTATTTATGCAATTATTCTAGCTGGGAACTGCTAAAATCTGCAGAAAACCATTAAAACTTCATCTCAGATTCATTCCTGTGCAGTGTTATTAAACACTGACGTATCCTGAATGTGAGAACTGGAGAGTGTTTTTCTGCAGAGAATGACCAAACCTCTTGGGTTAAAAAAAATTTCTACTGATAGACAAGGCTGTGTGCTCCATCTTCACAAGATTTTAGTCTTTATTTTTAGTCTTTCAATGAAGAAAAATATGGTTAACAACCATTCTACATGCATACTGCCGTAGATTTCCCCCTGGAAAATATGTCAGAATGAGCCAGTGTCTCTCCCGGGATGCAGTAGGGAAAAGTACATGAGTGAGAGAAAGCAAAGTGAGAGGGAAGGCAGGGGATGTGAGGGGGAGGGAGGGGAGCTTTGTGGAAGATTGACTAGGCAAGAAGGATCATTTTGGGGAAAGAAGGTGAAAATCACGGGAGAGAAGTTTGCAGTTGGTAGGAACAGGCTAAAAGACAAGGAGTGTGGAGTTATTGAGCAGGACTGAACTGAGTTTATTTAAAAGAAAGAAGAAGAAACAGTTAATGGTATTTCAGCAAGACAGATGGGAAAAAAGGGGGACAACTCTCCTCTGCGTGTCAATCATGAGTAAGTCTCCAGGCAGAAAAGATGAATAGCAACAAGGAGTAAGGCTTGAGACATACTTGAGTTTTTTCCTTTGAAGTGGATCTACAGATTGGGATATTTTTGATGAAAAGTTGATTGTAATATGAACTCTTCTGCTTTAAAAATGGAGATATTATTTAATAACTTCCTCAAAAGGATGATAGACTAGATAATTCGTTTAATTCAATAGTAATTGTCCAGAGCTATAGGGGCTAACCACACTGATGACAACAAGCTCTTAGAGATGTAAGAAGTGCCCTGCCCACCATTCTAGCTAGAGAGGTTGCCACCTCCACCTCTCTTCAATCAGTTGCCCCAGTGAAAGCCTATGCAAGAGTAAAACAAGCATGGACAGGCATTTCTGTGCACAGAATGCTCATGAAGATAATCTGTGTACTTTGCAATTTAAATACTCTCAGTCAGAAGGCTCACCAGAGGGGACTAGTTATATTCTCTTCAAAGAGTGGTATAATGAAGCACTGTCATTATTGTAATGCACCTTTTGAAATGTGTTGTCAAAAAGAGTAACTGTTTGGCAAACTTCCTGAAAAGATAATATTCTCAAAAATGTCACTTTTGTGCAGAGAGCTTAATGAAACTCTTGATGTTTGCCTTTATTGATCCAATTTAATCAAATTTTGTACTTCCCCTTTTTATTGATTAAGTTTTCAATAGAAAACATTGCAACTGGTGATCAACGGTTGCAATTTAGAAATGAATTCTTCAGAAGCTGCATAACTCACAGGTGTTGCTGCCATCCATACTACCACTGTGCAATGGCTATAGTACTTGGTCACACACAATGTTGTCAGAATCAAGTTAAAAGCACTTTGCTTTGTGAATGGGGAGGAGACTGTTGGGGCCCCGAGGGCATTAATGAGCTTTAATTGCACTGCACAGCCTCACCTGGGTATCCCAGCTCCTGGCCCAGGCAGTGCAGTTGAGCTCAGGGTTTGGTCAGGGCTCTGCTGTGGAGTTCCTGTCTCCAGCCTGGTCTGAGTTGCTGTCTGGGTTTCCTGGATTGACCTGAGATCTGGCTTAGTCTTCTGCTGCATCTGCTGAGCGTGGGACTGTTGCTGGCCCTGCTGTGTCAACTTCACTCAGGTACTATGGGGACTGTGCCTGGCGAGACAGGGTCACCCTTGGGGAGCAGCCTCACTACTATTTACAGTGTAAATAAATGGAAATGAGAAGGGAAAGAGTCTTGTACCCAGCTGCATAGGTAGGATGGCCGAAGCAGCTAAAAGGAAATGGAAATAGCTAGAGGTATTTAGCTACTGGGGGGAAAAAAATGGGAAGAAGTAGCTGGTGATAAGACAAGGGAGGAGCTTTCCAAAGACTGGGAAGGGCCCTCAGTGTCTAAGGCGTATCAAAACGGAGATAGAAAGAGTGCTGGAAGTTCGTGCTGAAATACTAGTAACTGGGTATTTCTGCACTGCAAAAGACTGTGAGAGCATGATGTGTGTAAATCCTAGAGAAGAGCACTGAAGTAATTCCCAGTAGGCTTATGGGGGACAAAATGTAGGTCCTGGGGTGTTGAGTGATGCTCAGGAGAATTATGGAGTAGGTACTGAGTCCAAACAAATCCTATCAACTTGAGTTAGAGCAGAGTGAGTGTGCTGTGCATGGCTAGATACTTATCTGCATGGAGGCATTGAGCACTGATAATTACAGATACAAGATGTAAAAGGAGAAAATTTGAAGAAAAAAATGCCCATGGGGGAACAGAGAAATAGAGAATAAAACCAATTTTATTCAAGAATAAAAAAAGAAACAGGCAGACATATAGTTAGTGCAGAGAGAAGGTAGTAACATAAATGCCTTCACTTGTGTGACTCATTTGGCTCTTTCTTTGCTGGTAGATTATGCTTTAATTATGTCTTTGTGAATCCAATAGTGGTGAGCTGTATATATATATGTATATGTATGTGAAAGATGCCAGGTACCAGATAGAAGTACATAATTACCAAGGAGGTGCTAGTGTCCTACAGCCACACCTTAGTGTCTGCTTCCCATCGTATCTAGTACAACTAGGATGACGCTTGGGTTTTGTTGTGGGTGCTGGTGATCGAGTGCTGAATTTTCCCTGCCAAAGCTGAGGTACTTCACGGGAAGCTCTGCCCCCTAAACGTCTATGGCTGATTTCTCAACATGTGTATTTGATACTACTGGATGTAAGGAGAAAGCTGTTCTATTTGCTGAAACATCACGTTGAATGATTTATGGCAGACAAAATCCACATGTGAGAGTCTCTAAGTAGGACTGGTGTCAAAGGAAAATATTGAGGGGGAAAAAAAAGATCGCAAGTTTCTAATTAATTTGGTTTATTTATGCACACAAATCTTGAAATATTAATAGAGAATGCATAAGTAATTGGTGGTACATATAATTTTTCATTATCTTAATGTTGAGATGGGCAGGAAGGTCCTTTGGCAGCAGGCACATTGCAACCTCAAAAACATTGTAAGTTAGGCCTGAAGCTACCTAGCTGCTAGGAGCGACTGAGCACCCCTTACAGTAAGCAACCACCATGACCCCTTGCTCTGACTTTCATTGAGTCTTATGGGTCTTTGCCTAGTCTGGCCAACCTTGGTATCAAATGGTGGGTCAGTTTTCCATCTTCTACTTAAGGCAATGAACTCAAAAGTATGTTTTCTAAGCAGCTTAATAGCCAAAATAAAATAAATCCATATCTAAATGTCAAATAGAAATCCATTAATATATGGTATTAAAAATTTGATAGATTTTAATGCCTGACTCATGTTTTTATGACTGCTGGGATTGTCAGCAGACACTTGTCTGCTTTGTGAAACAGACTCTCAGGAGGGTGCGGGAGGTGGAATGCGTTAGCAGAGTGGGTAGCTCTGTTTTGAGCATCGAACAAAGGGCTTCTTTTTTTTGAAGTTAAGAATTTTATTGTTTAGAAAAGTAAAAATAGGCAATGGGAAAGCATGAAGAGATTGAACTGCTAGGAATACTGTCTGGATTCTGCTTGTGTTTCATTTGGTTGAATTCTGGAAGAGCAGTCAAGTTAAAGCCCACTATGCTGGAAGTTCCCACTTTGCTTTCTGAGGTTTTCTGAGCTCACTGATACTCAAGCTATGAAGACCCTCTGAACTATAAAACTCCCATTTGTGCCACTCTGCAGATAAGTACCTGTGTTCCCATACTTACTGCGTTGGGTAAGAGAAACAACCTTAAGGAAACAAGAGTTTCCTGGGTTATATCTCTATCAACAGTAACAAAATAGTTCATGCTCTTCTGCCTTCTCTTTAGCTGTTTTTCATCACTGGCAGTGCCCATTCTGGCACGGATCAATCCATATGCCTGTTCTTTTTAGCCCAGATGTCCTTCCTGTTGGATGGGGTCCTAGCGTCTGTATTTCCAGCTGAAGGAGAGCAAGAAATCCCTTTAATTTTCCTGCAGGCTACTGTCCCTGTTGACCTTTTCAGCTTCTGAACGTTTAGCTCTCCCTATTCTCTGATGTTGGGTATGAATAATTAAAAGACCAGGGAGAAGGGAACACAGGAAATTCTGTGTTTTTTATTTTAAATGCCACTGCTGATTTGATGATAATTTTAAGATTTGCATATCTTGTGGGCTTTGGGTTTGGTTAATTTTTTTTTTTGTTTCTTAAGGTATCCTATAAAAAGGAGAGCTAGGACTGGTGGTCAGGAGGCTCACTTCTCTACTCACCCTGTAGTCATTACCTCATTCCCCCTGTTGATAAAACTGGCTGATAGTTTCATACCAAATCTTGCCATGAATGGCCTTGAGGAGCTGTAATATCAGAAGCTGTTTCCTCTTGATACTCTTGATAGTGGTTTAACTGAGGCCACAGATCTGCTGATGGCAGTTCTGACAGCGGCTGCTGCTTTCCTTCCCCCAACAGGTTGTGCCAGTATAACTCTGAAAACAAATTGTTTAACACACTGGGAATTATTGTAGAATGTTTCTCCAGTCATAGAGTCAGACAAGCATTTCCTGAAGGCAATTCATCCCAATTAATCCCTGACAGTGATTAGTTTGTTTAGGCTAAATGTATGCTGATTTTTTAAACATTTAGAGTTGATTGAGATTTGTGTTTGGAGCAGTGGCTTGAAATTTAAATATCATGTTAAAATATTGACTCTATCCTTTTTTCCTCCATTTCACCCGGAATGTCCATGCTCTCATAGGCTTCTGAGTGGAGACTACAGCAAAACATGCAGAGAAATATCAATATTTTGCAAGTTGTCTCTGTTGTAGAGGCTTATTTGGCCACTTCCGAACAGGGAGTCTCTTCTTTTTTCTTACTTGGCTTTTGTCAGAAGTGAATTGACTGCAGTGGCTTCTCTCCTATTCCCTCACCTATAGAGCCACCTCCTTAATTTAAGAGAACATCTCAGCAAGCACATGGCAAGTATCTGTGTCCACCCTTTTGGGGTACATTTTGTTTTAACAGGTATCTGCAGAAAAATCACTGTAAATTCCATAGTGACATGTAATTATTGTGAGATTTTTCCTTTGCTTAGTTGTTTAGTGGTGTTGCCCATCCAAAAGGATATTTTAAGTCCTTAAGATTTTTATGTGTCTCTCTTGCCTATAAACTGTATCAAGAACCCTTTCAAATTCAAAGCTCCCATATGGGCTTTTACAGTCTAGGGCTGTTGCCAAATTAGCCCTAAATTGGTGTTATTTAATTTGGCTGCTTAAAAACTAACTATTTTGTATTATGGTTCACCTTTTTCCATGCTTAGGAGTTGGGGCTGTCTCCAGAGCACGTTGCAGTGTGGAGCTGAGAGAGAGCTCTGCTCATTCTTACTGCTTCTCTGGAGTACTCTGTATCCAACAGGAATATTTCCTTACCATAGTGTTTAAAACACAGATGAAAATCCTGGCCCAGTGTGGCTAATAGTTTTGCTGTCCACTTCAGGGTTGTACTATCTAATTTCAAAAGATGTTAAATTACAAAGCTTTTTTTGACAGCCTGGACTAGTTAGCAGGTTTAAAAGCGTCTCTTTTCTAGGCTGGGCTGACCTAGCAGGCACCTTTGCAATGCTGGGTAAATACAATGAACTGTTCGATTGGAAAATTATTTTCATAATCAGCATTTTAGTAAAACCTGTGTTTTGCCCTCTGAATCCTGATTAATAAAAATAAATCTCCATTACCCTCTCGCTTGGCCTTACCTCCCTGTTTGGAAGAAAGATTATTTTTTTTCAGGAACAGCATTAAAGATTCAGCCGTTATTCGGCGTAATTCTTGTGCAATGCAAATCTAATAGACTTGATGCACAGTGTTTTCTTTAGAATAAAAGCCAATTGCCTTTATTCAGCTTACACAATCCTTTCCTGAAAGAGCCCTTTGCACAGTTCGTGTCATGTCAGCAGTAATCACGGCCTGAGTGGCGGTGCATGCAAATCAGTCACAGCTGCTGTTTCATTGGGCTGGAGGAGTCAGAGAATGAATTTGCCAGCAAGTGCAAGGGTCGATCGTGTTTAATGCTCATGGTCTTTCAGAGTATTGTGCTGTTCATATCTTTGTGTGCTGGCGGCTGAAGGCAAATCTAGCCAAATCAGTCCATTATCTTTGCCCAGCCCAGCTAGAACCAAGCTGCCACCCTCTCAGTGCTCCCGGCCCTTCCAACCCATGGGGCAGTTGTCAGTAGCCAGTAAAACGTCACACAGGTATTTATGCTGGGAAATAAAAGGAGTGTTTTCCTATTCCCCCAGTCGTCAGACTTTCCCCAAAGTTACAGCATGGTATAGAAGAAGCAAGGCAGCTTACCACTGTAGCTATGCCTCTGGCTGATGCGTGTACCTCTTCTTAACCCCTACTAGTTTTATATCACCTCGTTAAGGCAGTTGGGATACTAATGCTGCTCTGGGGTTTTTTGATTCTTCCACCTCTCTTCCCACCACCCCCCAATTTTCATGGGAGTTATGAGCACCAAGCATTTAGATATGATGGGAAGCAGGTTAGAAATGTAGACTAGGGCAGTCAAGCTGACCCAGGAGTCTGAGCCATTCCCTAAAGCAGGTATTTTGGGAAGGGTGGGGAGATGGAAGAAGTGAAAGCTTTAATTTGCCAAGCTTCTGTTGTGATTGTAGATATACATCTGGTTTCATGTATACCATGCAGGCTCATGCCAATGAGAAATCTTCATTTTGCTTAGAAAAGCAGAGGATGCTATATGTTGGTTTATATCTGTATATTTCTAGTGATAATTTCTGAGCTATTTGTGTGTGCTGGGAGTTTCTGTCATGTCCTTGCAGCACAGGTTCCAAGTAAAGGAAGAGAAAAGTAAGTTATGCATAATAATAACAATAATATAAAGTGCAAAGTGAAGACTACCTCACTGCCTTCCTTCTCTTCTACCAGCCTCTTCTCAGACAAAACCTTTGCCTATACTTTTCATGATGATCAAAATGGTTCCAATATCTTTTTGGGTTTTTTTTTGAGCTATATTGTTTCTCTTGTTATATACTTAAACAATGTTGTAATGAAATAACCCCCTGGACTGGTAATTCATGCATTAAGAATGCACAGTATGAAAACAATAAATGAGGCTTTTAGGATCTTGACTGGTTCTGGTTTGTTCCAGAAGAAAGGGACTGTGAGAAGAGTAAGGGTGTCTTTCATAGTTCAACCTAAGCATCATTCTAACCTTGTTCAGCCGAATTCTTGGGTTTGTGTTATGTGTTGTCATTTCTGTGACCATACCAGATTGCACAGCAAGCAAAGCAGTGCTCTGGGCTGGTGCATCACGTTTGGTTTTTGAGACGTCTGGAGCCTCTAAACACTTTCAGTAAGAGGAAGGTGTGCTGCTGTCTTGTAAGACAAATGGGCAGGAAGCAGAAACTCTTGCAGAGGAGAGAAATTGGTGGGATTTGTTTGGGATTTTTTTTACGTATATATTTAGAAAAATATAATCTGGAAGTATGTGTGAATTTCCTTGCTCTGTTTTTCCTCTGGATCCTGTTCTCTTTCTTCTTGTGGAAGATTTCCTCAGTGACTGTTAGGGTGAAAATACTTCTTCAAATTTTAAACGACAGTAATGAATGACAAAGAGGAGATTTTACTACTGAAAAATAAACTAAGAGCAGTGCAAATGCCACCTGGGTATTTCAGGTGGTGGCTGCTGCTTTATGTTGCTGTCAGTGCTCAAACAGCAGCTGCTTTTTCATCTCCATTCCAAGACGTGAAGAAATGAAGCACTCCTCATTCTTACCAATTGCTGTGAGTTTGCAGATTGCTCTGTGTACCCCCTATTTCACCATTTTTGCCCTCTCCCTTCTCCCCCTCAGCTGTCATGCAGCCTGACAATCCTTTGCTTGATCTCAAGAATATATTTTGGGTACTGGCACAATGAAGAAAAAGAGACAAATTGATTTGCATTTCTGATCTGGGAGATTCACCAGCAGAATCTAGTACAGTTTCACTGACGCAGAGGCAGGAGAGATGATCCTGTAAATCTGACATCTCTTTATTAAGGCTGAGAGGGAAGGGAGTGGGAGGATGGTCTGAGCTCACTACAGGAAATAATACTGTAGGTAGTTTTATTTGTTGTCTCAATCCGTGTTTCACTGAAGTTTTCCTGGTTGGTTTGCAGATGTGCTCAGTGTCATTGTATGACTGGCTGGTCCTAGTTTATCCACTTGCACACAGCTCCTGTGTCCCCATAGCTCAGCTGCAATTCAGCAGGGGAAAAAGCCACTTGGCAGATAGGGTGTATGTGCGTCCTGTCATTTTAGTTAAATATTTTTTCTTTAATGTGTAGGTACATGCTGAGCACAGTGATTTGGTTAGTTCCAGTGAGGTTAAAAGCCAATTTCAGCAAGTTGTATGAGATGGGTCCCCTTTGTCCTTCCCCTGCTGCCTTCCTGTGTGTGTAGGGGACTTGGGAGGCAGAAGTAACTGGAGTAGATAAACCTCCTTATGGAAATGTCTCGGGTCTCCCCCTTCCTACAGCTGCCAGAGCAGCCCCACTAGTGCCCACCTCTGGCAGCCATCCCCTTCAGGTTTCCACTGCAGCAGGTCACAAGCTGTAAGCAGCGACTTTCTTACCTGTCTCATGGCAAGCCCCACTATCCCTCTGCTGCTAACATAGCAGTGCCCCTCTGATGTGCGAGAGGCAGAGGGGAGGGAAAAGCCAGTCCCCATTGCTGGTTGGCAAAATTCCCTCCTGGCTTTAAAATAGGTACTTGGTCAAAGCCCAGCAGCGGTGGTGACGTGTGTCCCTTGTTGCAGTGCAAGGATATACTTCCAAACAGGACACAAAGGGCTTCTTTAAGCATCACTTTGGGCAAAAAGAAAGGAAAACCTGAGAGGTGGAAGAAGAAAAGTGATAATTGGCTGGATGAGACAGTAACCTCCTTGGTGCCTCTGCACTCAGTGCTTAATGCAGCCTCTCATAGCTGAACTACGCGTGCTGTAGGCAGGAGGGTTGCCCACGCCTTGGATCACTGTGTTCTCTGTTCAGGTGCCTCCACCACCTCCCCAGGCACATCTAGAAACAGAGTCTGAGGGAATGTGGGTCTTTGGGTCCTCGAAGCAAGCAAGAATTGCAGATCAGTCAGTATAGATATTGACGTGCTACTCCAGCTTAAGCTCTTGGAGTTTGCAGCTGCTCTGCTTGCTGCAGCAGTACAGCTGCTCTGCGCTTGCTGGGGTTGCCCTGTTTTACATTGGTGTAAAGGAAGAAAGGAACTCAAACTTTTTATTTTCATTGTCTAATGCTCTTTTTTCCCCTCTCCTTCCATTCTGCCTTCCTCAGCATCTTCAGTGCTGCTTGCTCGAACCGTGAAATCACAGGATAACAAAATCTTTGAAGCTGGAAGGGATCTCAGGAGATTGTCTAGGGGTGGCTTGAGCAGGCTGCTTGAGACACAGCCCAGTCAGGTTTTAATTATCTCCAAGGATGGAGACTCCACAGCCTCTCTCAGCAACCTGTTCAACCCGTTCCAGTGTCTGATAACCTTCCCAGAGAAAAGCTTTATTTCTCAAGTTTGAACAGAACCTTCTGTGTTTCAGTTTGTGCCTGTTGCTTTTTGTCCTCTCACTAGGCACCACCGTGCTGAATTTGATTCAGTCATCTTTACGCTCTCACATCAGATATTTATGCACACTAATGAGACCCTCACGATATATATACAGGCTGAGCAGTCCTAGCTCTCTCAGACTTTCCTCATATGAGAGATGCTGCACTCCCTTAATTACCTTAGTGGCCCTTTGCTGGATTCTTTCCATGTCTCTCTTGTACTGGGAAGCCCAGAACTGGGCCCAGCACTCCAGATGTGCCTCACCAGTGCTAAGCAGAGAGGAAGAGTCACTGGATGCCGGAGCACTCACTCCAAAATCATTATCAGGTGTGTAATTGGTTGTGACAGTTCTGTAGCCAGACCATGGAGCAGATCAACTTCAATGAATTTTCCAGTATTACTTTATACTAGATCTGCAGAGTAGTTTGCTCTTTGGTCCTGCATCTGAATCTGTTCTGAATGACAAAGCAATCCATGCAAGTCAAGCCCCACTGACAACTCTGTGATGAGATGATTTGTGGTGCTGGCCTGGTACTTGGAAACCTCCCCCCCCGCCCCGGCTTTTTCATCTTGGCACTGTTCCACCAACATAAAAGTCATGATGCCAAATGTAGACAAAAGACATCTTTAAAATTGCATTTTAAGGATTTCTAACTTTGTTTTTGTGATAGGTCTATCTTTGAATTATTACTAAGGCCGGTGAATTGAAAAGAATACTTTTCAGTTTATTTTAAAATGCTCACATCATTCATGAAATTTACAATGACAAATATTCCATAGCCTTTTTGTGAGTGGGCTGATAGCCTGTGTTATTTAGAGACATTTGTGAATTGATACACTCAAGAAAGACACTTCATCAGTTCTGCAATGTTCAGATTTTTCTATACATCAAGTAGCCGTCACCCTATTTTTGTCACTTCAGTCCTTATGTAGAGCTAGATTTTTATCTATCATGAATAATAATAGACTAGAATATTCCAATAGGATTTCTGTGCATAACCACAGAACCACAGAAATCATGTGTTAATCATTGTGGAAAGGAGTTGTTGTTAAATGTATCTCTGCTGATTTTTCTATAGATAGATGTTTTTTCTGCTTACAGATCACAGGACAGAAAGGTGATGTTCCTGTTTACTTCCTCTTTTAAGCCTTAGACCACTTCAGGAAGGGATTCTCTGTAGTAACTCTATGTTTTAAATTTCATCATCCAATATTTTATTTCCTTGTACCAAATGTAATAAATATATATACTTTATTTTAAATATTTCTGTAAGAAAGATAAATGCAGTGTGCAAAACCTAGCCACGGCTCAGAAGACAAATCCATGAGGTGTAAGAGTCCAGCAATGTGTAGACAACCACAGGATCTGCCCTCATTTGTGCTGATTGTACTTTCAATTTCAGCTCTGACAAATTGCTAGTGCATAACGTTCTCCAGACTTTGGGAAAAGCTATTGAGGTGCTGATCCCAGAGATGCTTCCTGAGTCATAAATCCCCTTTTCATTCATCTCTTGTTCCAGATATTGCAGTGTATTGCTTTTGTATTTAGCATCCAGACTTCTATTTGCAGACCCATGTTTGACACCTGTGTGTCTAACTAGTTACCAAGTTTCTGTTGGCTAATATGGATTGAGTGCTCCATCAGCTACACCTTCTACACAACATGCAAGTGAGATGTAAGAAGTCTTTCCAAACCAACTAGTCCCTTTTGTGAATGTATGTACTCTAAGATTATCAACAAAACATTTTAAACAACTCCAGTAGCTGCTCAATGAGTTTTCCAAACTCCCTGGGAAGCACAATCTGTAAGCACAGTACCTTGACATCCTCGTGAAAAAAATTACCTTGGAGTGACTGAGTGAAAGGTTAGAACTGGTGAGTGTTTTAATCAATAATATATGAGTTGGATGAGCAGTACACTGTACTTTGGAGCGCACAATCAATAATACATTTTTATGCCCAACTTTTTAATCCTCAAAAAACTACATCAAAATTTCATGCTAGACTGCCCACGAGAATCAATAATAGAGAAAGGTTCCCTTTTCCCCTTAGTACAGTTTAATGAAATGCATAATTAATTTATTTACTAAATTATGTTGCAAATCTATTCTACATCTTCTGGAATATACCAGATGGAAAATAGTGTTTAATATAGTTATGAATGTTCCAAAAGTGGAAATGCAAAGATTAAGGTTGTCGTTGTAACACTTCAGTTAGTTATTGAAGAGTAAAATCTAGGAAAATAGTGTTTGCTTGTATCAAGCTGGGTCTGTTACTATTATTTATTATTTGTATTGTCATAGTATGTAAAAGCTTCAACAAAGGGGCTGTGTTCCAATGTACAGGATAAATAATTGTCTCTGGTTTCCATTGGCTTGACAGACATGATCTCTTTCAAATGTTTTGAGTTACACCAGACTGCTTTTGTGAATGGAAATCTGGCACCAGCTAGGAATCTATTTGCAAAATAACGTATACAATTTTTGGTAATATTCACGAAGTTTTAAACTTTGGTTTCTCTGCTGAATCACATAGGAAAGTTTAATACTATTGAAGCTTTTGTGCATTTATAGAGCATTTGCCATTATACAAAAAGGAGGATCGAACTTAATGCCAGCTGACCACGTTTCTATTTCAGGCTTGAAGTCATTAATTCCTTTTTGCTGAATCACAAAGCGTATTGCTTTGTTAGCAGTACTTCAGATCCCTCTGGACTTCTGCTACTGTTTTACTGCATCACCAATTATTTGTGATGTATTATTAATTATATGTGATCTATCCTTGCACCACTACCATGACTGTTTAGCGGTAGCTCATATAAACAAGAAGCAGGAGTTTCTGTAAAAAGTGGCATTGCTTCTTCTATGGTAAGTTGCCAGCTGTGTAGTATAAGAGGATTTTTATTCAAACACTTATGAAATCACTGTTTGCACATCCACACCTGGCAGGCGCAGGCTACTGGACATGCTCACGTACATCTGGACAATAACTGGGAGAGAAGGTGGGAAACGTGCAAGAGAGCTGCCAAACTCAATGTTACCTGATTTTTGCCCTTTAGAAAAGAAAATATGGCCTTCAGTACTGAAAAAAGTTAGGAAGAGAACTGGTTTTATTCTTCTAGGGCAGTTGTTATTCTGTCAAGCTAAGGTCTGTGAAAGTATAAAAAAATGCGTCCAGGTAGAGCTGGGATAGGTGTGTATGGTATGAATAGTGTGCTTACCTTGGGAGTCTGGTGGTTACCTTGGGTTTTTTGGTGCTATTTTGTAAGGTGTAGCATCTGGCAGGGACCTTTTGACTCCATTAAAATCAGTAACATACCACCAACACAACTCGTAGTCACTAAAAATTCCCCTTGTGTGTGATGTCTATGTGTGATCAGAGGAATGTGTGGGGAATGACCCTGCTGTAGTAACACAAAAAGATGTTTTCTGTATTAAACAACAATAGCAACAGCATGGAAATGAGGCAAGTGAATACTGCAACTGTAGCATTATCAAAATCCACAGAAACCATGATGCAAGGATCCCTCAGCAGTGTGTCTGACTGCAAATGTGGGTAGATATTTTTGAGGTTTTGGCTGGATCTTGGCCAACTCTGGTGGAAACTTCCCTGTGGAGAGCTGAAAAGCAGAATTCAACTTTCTCTGCACAAACATGACAACAGTAAGAGCCAGTTTCTACCAGGTTGGGATTGGTAGCTTAAGATAAAGCTGTATTTCCTTATCGCTGCTCGCAGCTACCTTATTTCCCGTCTACAGTAATTTTTGTAAAATCCTATATAACAGGTAACTAAAATACTGCGAAAACAAATGTATTTGTTGCTGAAGATAGGAAATAAAAACAATTAAGAACCTCTCACAAAGTAATTTCCCTGTTTTGCAGTCTGCTTAATCGTTGTCTCTGAAAATCCATCACAACGACATAATGAAAAATGTAGCTTTTTATGCCATTTGTGTCTCTGAGAAAACATCCCCCAGCTGGCACCCTGACTGCAGCCCCATCCAGGCCAGCCTGATGCTGATCCCTCAGACACCACCAGCAGTAAATGACGGGCAGGGTTGAGGCCCTGCCGGCTGAGGGGTGAGTTCATCTCAACCCCGTGCACTGCAGCCTACGCCTGTCCTGCCTCACTGGAGGGTGTCGCTCAGGTAGTCTCTGCCGTGGAGTTAGGAATGAAACCCTTGGCTTCCTTTATGTCACTGGAGAGACAAACACCCCCAGAGTATGACTCAGTCTCCAATCTGCTAATTTTCTGGAGGTGTCTGCCTATCTGCATTTACTATTGAGGGAGTACAAAATGACTGTTCTCCTAAATTAGGTATTCTGCTCAGATGTTTCAAGCTGGAAGAATGAGTCTGCATTTAAGTCCTGAACATCCTTATAAAAGCTAGGCTGAACTTCTTGCTTATTGTCATTATCCAACTTAGTTAAAGTCAGCCTTAATGTGTCTGTGTATCAGGTCTGATTCCAACATGGAAAATGTGAGCACTAGCAACTGCACGTCTGCATGGAAGTGGCTGGACTCAGGTAGTGGTGGCAGCCCTGAGAGAGTGCAAAGTTGAGAACAGGTGCATCTTCTGTCAAAGTTGTGACCGGAAGGCAAAAATCTAAAACCTTTGCATAGGGAAATCTGGTAATTCCCAAGAATGAGATTCTTTCGTACGATTACTTCAAGCAGTCTATTAGGTATGTGTTGTTTCTGTTTGGTAAATTTTGAACTTGTGTGATGCTGTGTGTAAACCTGTCTCTGAAGTCAATGGAAGTTAAAATCAGCTGGCATCTTGCAAGACCAAGACCTTTATGAGGTGCAAGGAATTAGCAGCAATTATTTCCAAAAATCATAAACTTCGGTATATGGGTTCTTGCATATAGTGCCCGCAAGGGTTTCTTCTCCTCTCAAAAAAGAGGAGGTAGTTAATTACCAATATCATCCTCTTTAAGAAAAAAAAAATCACAAAAATCCTTGATGGATGTCATTCTATAGCCAGAGGGAGGTAAAATACATCTTTAAATATTGTAATACAAACATTCCTCTTAATCCTGAAGGTTAACCAAATAAACTGGATGGTTTTGTCACTTATGGGTTTTATACAAATTGTAAAGTCTGTAGAAAGAGCAACTCAGTTTGTCAGGCTGGATGGAAACTTGTGAGATGCCTTGCTGCTTTGCAGAGAGTGTTGCATGGCTGACATCTAAAGCGTTACCTGCTTGTAAGTAATGGCAAATCTTCCCCTCTAGTCCCTCTGTTTTCTTCTTTCCCCATCACAGTTGTTTTCCTGACCACACTCATTATTTGTGTTTGTTTTTTATCTTCTTAAAAATGCTGACCAAGGAGCATTCTCATGATTGATATATCTCTCAAGTGACTCCCCACAGTGATTATCGTGGAATTAATCATTTGACTCCATCAGCAGAAAGACCTCTGTGTTGACTTTCAGCAAATGCGTGTCATTGTTATTATTGCACACCAACAAATTTATTTGCGGCTGAATGATAGCAGTAGATGTCATCTGAAAGAGCCAGTTTTCAGTGGAGTTGCTTTTGTTTGATTGCTGTAGTGTTGGTTAAAATTCCTCTCAGCAGCACTATTGCTTGATTGCTGGGTACTGCAAATTCAGGAGAATTAGAGCTGTTTGTGTGTAGTGGATAGACTGTGGTGATTCAGCAGATATTCTGCCTTTGTTCTTTTTGCAGCAACCCCCCCCATTGAAAACCTAATTTTCCTACTTTGCCCACGGAGAGACAACCTATTTTATTTCTTTTAACCACTTCCAAATGACGTCTCCTGAGACCTCTTGGGGGAAAAAAAAAAAAAAAAAGCCCTATTGTTAGTTATAACCCACTCTCTCTCTGACATATTTTATGAAATCAAGGGCTGATAAAGTTAGATGACTTCACTTCTGCCTTACTTTTCAAACCTAGCTTTAAATCCTCTAAATAAGAGAGGGGAGAAAAGGTTGACTAATGTTGCCTAAGTACTTGAGGAAGCAGAAATATGGCATTGCTAGATCCAGAAACTTTCTGCTGTGTTTCAGACATGCGTGCTGAACCTTGACCTGCAATGGGAGCCATGGTTTTGAGCTGTGTTTCCACCAACACTTTGTTACTTTAGGTACGGATAGATGTGTGATCCGAGGTCGGCTTCTACCTTGGAGTAGGATTTTCCAGTCAGCTTAAGCTGGTCTAAATACACGTACTGTGGAAGAGGACAGTCCGGTACAGCTCTGCCCTGGCCATTACTCCTATCCTGTCATCCGTGTTGCTTTAGTGACTGGATTATTCTGAAGTGGGTCAGGGCAGCTCAATGATCAGGCTGAAAATAAACTTTCGGGTTTGTTTTCAGTGTCACTCGCCCCCGTGCAAGAGAAGAGGTGATGCTCTGCAGGTTCTTCTTGCACAGGAGAGGGAGGGAAGGCTTCCTGGTTCAGCAGCACGGTGGTCTTAGATCTGCTGAGACCATGTGAGAAATGGCAAATTTAGGTGTCTGAAGTGGGAATGCTGACTCTTTAAATAGCTGATAGGCACAAGGATTCCTTTCAAAGCTTTTTCAGTGTAACTATCTTCAGCAGCAATCTATTAATAGTCTGCTAATTTAGAGAAATACCAGTGGCAATTAACATTGTGTAGTGACACTCTTTCAAGGGTGGAAGTGCTTATTCCTGCAGTGATTATGTTATTGCATAGCGCAGCTTTTGCTGATCTATGTTTGTTCGTGCAGCACTGGACTTAATCAGGAGCTGTGAAAGCTGTACCAAGTGAGGAGTTTTGTTAAAGCATCAGTGTACCTTTTTTTTCTTTTTAATGATTTGCTTTTTAGTTATTCCACAGGAAAGCTGTGTGAGGAAGGAGGCTGGGCTGCTATATAACACAAGCAAGCTGACTCCCACCTGTCCCCAGGGAATCGGGGATGCTGGGCAGAAGGGCTTCTTTGGGAAGTGCCATGGTGCTCTGTGTGCTGTTTCCTCAGGCACTTGCCCATTTCAAATACACCTTGATTCTGTCCCTACTCCTACTTGCTTGTGTTCCTCTCGGAGAGGTTGCACAAGTACGGAGACCTCGGGGCTGACTGGCAGGACAGATCCGGATTACAATGCTCTGTGGACTTTGCAGGCCAGATTAAAGTACTTGGAAGGATCAGTCTGGCTCATGGGCTGCATTTTTTGACATTCTTGTTGTAGAAAAGTATTAGGAGTTGTAAGAAGGACTAATGTGAGCTTATATTTTACAATTTGGGTGTTGTAATTGCTTTGTTAGGGAAAGCAGAATTTGAAATAGTTGTACTATTTTTGTCTGTTGTTTTTTTCACTGCAGCAAATGCCTGTTATGTCTCCTGCACTGAAAAGCAAACCCCGTTCCCTCATAATAACCATTCAATTAGTTTCATCTCCCCTGCTCCCATTTTCCAGGCAACTTAACAAGATGAGACAAATCCTTCAAGTTGCGCTTATATTATGAACACTGCTGATGAGTCTTGAGCCGGCAGGAAAGCTAATGGGACAATCTCAATTTAAAGAAAGCTGGTTAACAGCAAATACATTTCAGTTTATAAATGAACGATGGCAGGTAAAGGCATGTGTCTGCATAATATAGTTGTCACCTGTAAAATGTTTTCCAACTAGAGATCTCAATGTACCTTGCAAAGAAACACGAGTAATGTTCTACTTCTGCAGCACAAAGAAAGTGAAGGACAGGCCTCAAGTAACTTTTCAAGGACATACTGCCATCAGTGGGAAAGTTCTGAGGCTAGGTGTCAGATTTGTTTGTCTTGTGCTTCTTCCATCTTAACTACCACTGGTGAATCTGTCTTGAACAGGTTTATGAAATATGGTGTCCCCTTTGCGGTAAGAAGGTGTTACTGTGCACATGAGGTACAATAAGAGACTTCAGCAGAGTGTAGAAAGAAAGAAGAAAGGCCCAGGGAAATTTTATTCTCTGGTGCCATGTGAAGCTGGTCTTCTTTCTCAGGGTGGAAATGTGAGATGTGCTTGGTAACAGTGCCTGGCCGGGGAGAGAGAGGTGCATCCCTCCTGCCCACGTGCCATTTCAGTCCAGGTAATGGCCCCTTCCCTGGGCAGGCATGGTCTGATCAGTCTAACGTGCTGTCCAGGAGGCTGAATTTAATCTTATAAGAATTGGCCCAGCAGAGCTACAAAACCCAGTATGACTTAAATACCCTGTTTTGGCCCAGCGGAAGAAGTTTAGAACTGACTTCTGTGTCTTTGAAAGAAGAAAAGAAAAACCCCTAAAAAGACCAAATTAAAAAACCTCAGGCTGCAGTTTGAGAATTAGCTGTACCACCCGCGGGTCATTTTCATTTTCTTGTATTAGCTCTTCCTTAACTTTTTATATGTAAATGTATACAGATATTTTGGGCAGATTTTGTAGGTTGGGTCAAGCAGGCTGAATAGCATAGGTAATGAGGATAAAGTAGTATAAAAAGGATGTTATCTGGATATTTGCATCATCGTCTTATATGAAACTTGGCATTCTGCTGGATTTCATCTTTGTGTTCATTGCTTCAGTCATCAAACTGCTGCATTAAAAAAATAAACTTTTGGGGAGAAAATGGGCATTTAAATTTAGCATTAGAGGTCATTTAACAATATTTCTGAGGCTTCAGCATTTACTTTTCCGCTCTTAAACTTTCTGAGTTTGCACTTCTTGCCCTACACTTTGTGAATGCTAAAATTTTACATGGGTTTCAAAATGGCTTGGACAACTCCCTCCTAATTTTTCTTTGTTTAAAAACATTTTGGGTTCAAGGAGGCTTAGCTGCAGACTTCTGGCCTCTGGATGGTTATCCAGGGATTGTATTACCATGCATTTTCTCTGTTGGACTCTTCCCTGGACCATCAATGTTCGTTGCTGGCACTGGCCACTACTAGGTTTGTCTGTACCGGTTTGTTATGAAACCTTTCCAGATCACGTTTAAGTTCACTTATCAAAAATAAAAGAGAAGAAACAGCAAACTGATGAAGAAATTGCTAGCCTTCTCCCCCAGAACTTTATGTCTCTCCCCTGCTCTGCATTTGGAGGTGTTTCCCAATCTTCAAGCCAGCTCTCAAATACCAGTGCTATTTCTGGCAGCCAGAGAAGAGGGGCTGTTTGGTCTGGTAGTGCCTTCATTAAAGTCAACGGGAAGTCTCTGATTTCAGTGTAGTTTAGATAAGGCCATACTGCCCGGTCACTTTAAACTTGTAAACTCTGCTTGCTTATGTATTTTAAACCACATGCTCTTTTTGCTGTAAGGAGACTGAGCTTTGTAAAATAAGATGGAGTAGGCCATAGAAACATGCTTACTGAAGCATGGCATTGCTGATGGCTTCAGAATTTGTTTTCCAAGTTTTGATTTGGTAGACCTGGCGTTGAAACTGCTCAAATTGCTAAAAGCTTCAAGAAGAATTGTAGCCCTTCAGCAGGGACATGCTAGTCAGATCATTTCCTTTTCAACAACAGCCTCCTTTGATATGTTTGCCATTGCAGAGTTAAGTCTTTGCATTTGGTATCCCCTCGTGAATTAGCAGCCATGGATACTTTTTTTCTGTCTTACAACTGAGCACTAAAAACTTGTCAAGCTCTTAATCTCTTTGCACCAAAAATAGCTTTGATCGTTGCAGGATACAATTCCCACTAAATATGTGTGATATTAATATCTTTTTTGTATGTCAATCTTAGCTAGAATTTCCTTGAGCAAAGTAGTTAGGACACCATTTTTCTGTGCAATTTTCTTTCTTTCTCACAGGAGAAAGTTAAGAAAGGCACAATTTCTATAGATCAGATTAAATGCTTAAAATACCTATTTAAGAAACTTCTAAGACTTTTTTAAGCTGAAATCCTGGTGATTTTCATTTTCAGAGTGTAACACAGGCATTACTGGAGTCATTGCAGCAAGCTTTGTCAAAGGGCTGTGTTAGACCTTATATTTACAAAGTGCAATTGGGTCACTTACATCTGGTAAATATTATAGACCAAATGTTCATTGTCTTGATTTATAGAGTAATATCAGGAATTACACACAACTCAGTCTGTGCTAGACCTCTGTCTGCTGAGAAATCAAAGCCACAATATTTTCCAGGCCAATTTCAAAGGAGAATCAAGAAAATCCATGAGATGTGATTTCCTGAAATAAGATCCAGGCGGGAGTTAATGACAACCTTTAGGCTGCTGCCTCAGGGCATATCTAAAATGTGTGCAGCCGCTTGGCAGCTGTAAGCCTTATTGAGGGTTATTCCTTCCAATAACAAAAGCCAGTTTGTGTCACCAGAGTGATAAACAATGCCCCCCCTTAGTAAGCAAAAAGATTAACAATACATGACATTAAATACAAGATCTGCAAAAAGGAACAGAGTGTTCAATAACTCCTCTGAGCTTCATTTTATCTCAAAACATAAATTTTGTTGCCAATGGAACTCTATAAGAATTAATTAGGGAACTTCACAAGCAGTCAAAACTCTTGTATGCCATTATAAATTTATCATTGCTGAAAGGATCTATTTCTGCTGTCAGACATCATGCTTATCTGGCAGACTGCACAAAGAATATGGAATAAATAAACTTCTTCCTATATAAAGAACCCTGGAAAAATGTTTGGAAAACTTTTTTTTAAAAAAAGTCAAACATTGTGTTTATTGCCTATAAGGCATTACTGAAGAAACAATCCATTTAGTATTCAGCCATTCAAATATTCAAACAACTGCAGCAGATCCCTCAGATTCCCCACTTGTAGAGAACTTGCATAATGTCATGTTGAATACTGCAGTGTATATGCCTATCCATAGAAGTTCCCCACTTAAGAGGGGTAGAAAATGTGCTGGGAGTCAACCATTACTATGTAAGTGTTTAGACAAAGTCCTCTTGGACTCCAGGACTACCGTATCACACCATTAATTTTTATTTCAATTATGTTAACCATAAACAATGATTCTCTTCTATAATTTTCTAAGCTTATCTCACTCATTCCGCCATCACAGATGAGCTGTATAATTATACATCTAATACTATCAAGATAATTGGGAAAGCCAATGCTTTGTATATCCTGGTTATTACATATAGTTAAACATTCTGTGCTTCTACTTGTTTCAGTAACTCAACAACTCCAACAAGTATCAGAATAAGTGATATAGGGACAGGGAGTACGTGTGCTTTTCCTGTAGCGGCTGGCATTGCCAAGCCAGCCGGTATAAAATCTGAATGCCTCAGAGTATTTTTCCTGCAGTATGTGCTTTGTTAGTGAAGTGACTTCACTTGCTACTGAGGATAATTCTTTTTCCCATTCTCTGTGCGCTATTAGGTACCATGTGTAGCTCAAACAGCATCACAGGTAACAAGACGGTTAAGTTATTGGAGATTGCATAGCACTGACACAAGCTCCTGCATGAGCTCACACTTGCTGTGCCCTAGAAGAGCACTGGCTCCTCTAAAATCTAAGCAATACAGTGTGAAGGGAAGGTGCTGTATTATATGCTTCCTGCTGCGAAGTATTTACATTATCATGCCCTTATATAAATGAATTCTTCTAGTCAAAGCAGCAACTGAGTGGTTTGAAGGTAGTGAAGATTCCTGTGCTCTTTGGAGCAGTGGTCCTTGGGCAGCCAATTCTCTGCCAGATGCAATGACCCAGCCAGTTTCTCTGTTGGCCACACTTACTGACATGCTTAGCACCTTGATGATGTTCTCTCGTAAAATTGGAGGTGTCAGAGGCCCCTGTTTCTGCCTGGCTTTGTGCTGCCCCCATAAAAGCTGTTAGATGACAAATGAGAGCTGATGGATGCTCCAGAGATCAGAACAGATGGAGGCAGATAGGGCACCTGGGCTCTCTGGGCTTTGGCCCTCTGAGGACTGCATGGCTCATCCTGTTTTCATTGGGCTAAAATGAAGATTATCTGTTGCACAGAGAAAAGAGGTTGGAAGGGACAACATCAAGGCATATGTATGTGAGGCTAGGGATCATAGACCCCAGGGCTGTTGGGAAGTGGTGGAAGTGGGAGCAAGAAAGAGTGATTAAAAAAACCACTGCTGAAAAGCTCGTTTAACCATCCTGGTTATACTTAGCATCCTTAACTGGCGGTGCCGGGGCCGTAGGTGGTACTGCAGAGGCTGGCGGGGTGTGCGCGGTTGGGCTGTGCAACGAGAGCGTGAGTAGGGATGGGGCCGGGAGCCGTGGGAGCACGAGCCGGCTGCCCAGTGGGGCTCACGGGGCCAGGGCCCTGGGGAGTCTCGGCAGGTGGTATTTGCAGCACCAGCAAGGAGAGGGCTGTACCTGGATATTTACACTTATGCTGACTGTTTGACTCAGAACAGAAGCACCCACGCACTTCTGAGAAAGTGATGTTTTATTTTTCTCTTTGGCTCTGAGAGTGGACTGCATGTTATCCTGTTGTCTCAGTAAATTATGCTTTGGGAAGCTTCAAACAGATAAGGGCTTAACGCAGTCTGAGTCTTTTCTAACTCTATCGTTTTGCAACCAGGTACTCCCATGTCTGTGTCACAGGATTTTACTGACAAGTCAGACTTGCCAGAAAAATCACACTTTCCTTTTGGTGCATCTTTCATGTACACATACTGTATGACTGTTGTGATCTTCATCCTGCTTTGTCTGCTGTTGTTATCGATGCTATATATCACCTTAAACGGATGATACTAGACAAAATTTCTCAGGAGCAAGACTTTTTTTAGTTAACAAGTCTGCCTGATTTAGTGTTATCATTTGTAACTGTATGTGATACATTGAACTGTATGAAGCTATTGCCATATAAATACCTATGAGTCCCTGAGATGTGTTTATTTGTGGCTTCAGCTTAATTCCTGGTGATAAGGCATTTTCCCACATTCTTCTTGTCATTTCCTCATGATCCCGTGGTTGAAGGATAGGTTGTTTTTTTTTAATGCCATGAAGATGAAGTTCTTTCTGTGATAAAAAGCCTTAGAAGCATCATCAAAGTGTGACATTGCTGAAGATATAATCCCTGTCGTATCACTCTTGTTTGAAATGTTCCCCATTTATTGAGTCCTTAATGTGGATGTGTGTGTGAACCGAATCCTTTTGAGGAACATCCTAGAAGCTCTTCCCCCAATAGCTCCTTGACGCTCATGTTCCCATGGACACTGCTAGCAAGACACAGCATGTAGCCATGGTTTGAAGAGATCAAATACCAACACTTAGGAGTATGTCTGTACTACTCAGGGTTACCCCTAAAAAAACCCGTCAGGTTTGAAATTCAGGTTGGATTGTAAGACTGTCTTTGTTACAGTGATGATAGCGAAACATTGGAGTATATTACTATGGAAGAGATTACAGATCTGCTACAGAAAAGACCAGACAAACTTCTATTGGGAATATTAGGTAGAGTTGTTTTGGATTTGGGAAAGGCCTAGTCAGTTTTTGGAAGTCCCTTCTATCCTGTGATTTTGAATTTTGTATTTCACCATTTCATGGACAGTCAATCAAAACCCATAAATCCTAACGTAGCGTTGTTAAAATATAAATCTGACAGTTTACTGTGAATTGCATGCCAAGCAGAAGGTCTCCAGAGGGGAAATAGACTCTGAAAACCTTGTATTGAAAGATGGATTTATACCTGAACACACTAACATGATATAAAGCCTGAAAACATCTGCCATCAAGTAAAATCCAGGAGATCTGAACATGCAGGAGCATATTGAAAACATGTGGAGAAGTTGAAGAAACTTGAACCAGAGGGGCAATGAGCAAGTATGAAAAGGATTTCTCTACTCTGAGTAGAGAAATTTGAGTTTTTTTAAATGTCTGAGAATTGAAACCCTGATTGTCTTTGTGAACTCAATAATATTTATAGAATGGGTTAATTGAATTTTTCAAGTTCTTGAACTTAAAAATATTTGGGTTTAGATTTTGATTGTGTTATGGTGGGTAAAAGCTTATCCTGGCATGAAATGACATTTGGGGGAAGATGAGTGTGAAGGAAATTACATTTTTGTGTTATATTTTAGACATGGTAGCATGAAATATTTTGACAATTCTTAGCTTTTATTAGTTTAGGAATTCGGTTGTAATGAAAAGCTTAATAATAGACCATGACCAGCTCTGCAGAGAAAACACAGAGGCTGTAAAAGTTACAGAAATACTGTTAATGGGTCAAAATAGAAAGTGAATACTTTGTAGGAAACAGGAATAGTATGTATACCCTGCTGCCTGCTCACTGAATAGGGATAACAACTCAGTCTCTCTAAAACAAATAAACTTATTGAGCCTGGACTGAATTTAAGTGTGGAGGATGCAGGTTATTGCAGGCTACAGAGAGGAAATAACATCTTTTTTGACATTAGATGAAATACAGGGTGGGCAAATCTGGAGCAATGCAAACAGGAAGAAAGAGTTTTAAAATGCTTGTACGTAAGGATGTGTTCAGAATTGCTACAAACCTTAAGAAAAAGGTATTGTGTTGTAGTGGACCACTTGATTATGTTTGCTGAATATGCAGCAGAAGTAAAAGAACAATAAAAAAAAGCAATGAAATGAGGGAGCAGGCTGAATTAAGCAGACAGAACAATGTAGAAAGTTGTTAAAGCAAGGAAATAAGTGAACAATGCTATATAATTATTTCCCTAACACGTCTATGATGGCAACAGAAACATTTAAATGAAAAAGAAAACACAGTTTAATTGAATGAAAATTAATATAGCTTTTTGTCCAAGAAACAGTTCTCCAGTTTTCCTCACATAATGCTCACTTGTTGTATAGATTAGAGATCATTTCTTTGTGGTACTCCATGCTGATTATGACCCGAGACATGATATTGGGCTGGAAGAAATCTGTTTAATCACTCTTTGAACAATTTCTACTTTGGCTCTCCGCATTTTCTGGTAGAAATGGGTTCCATATAGCTGTTTTTAAATATTCCTGGGGTCAGAGTAGGATAAATATTCAGTAACATTTGTCTTATGCCAAATACACAAATATATATTGATTTAATTCAACAGGAACCCTAGTCCCTAGAGTCTGCACAAGCTACAATTTCTGGTGCCACAGCCTGTGCGTGCTGAGGGAGCTGCCGTTCCATGTGAAGCCGGTGGCAGACCCAGCGTTTGGTCCTGCTCACTTGTCCCAAACAATCAATTTATCTATGCAGCCACACTGATGCTCCAGCTAAACTTGCTGCATTAATTATATCTGCCCTGAGCTTACAAGCTTCTAGAGCTATTTTGAACATAAATTTTGCAAACTTGCAAGTCAGTGAGGGGTTTTTATTTTTCCAAGGTACCCAACTTGCAGTTAAATTAAACAGCCAGATCCTGGTCTTTATCAAAACTCTCCTTCAATCCGTGGATTTAGGGTAGAGGAATGAATTATATTTCTAGGTTATTGAGTAAGTATCAGGTAGTGGTTGTACTTTAAGACGCAATTTGTGTTGGAGAGTTTCTACCTCTCTCTCTCGAAATGGGACTTCATTTAAGTATATTCTTGACGAGGAGTGCAAGGTGTTTTTTTTCCAACACACCCCCATGGTATTCCTTTACAAGTTAAAAGCATGGCCCAAGATGCAGCATACCCGTTTAAACCCTCCATTTGGTCTAAAGTGCACCGTCTTGGTATTGTGAATAGCTCATGATGGAGTATTTGGGGTTGTGACAGAGCTGTATGACTGCAAAAATATCTACTAAAGACATACCACCAATTTTATTTTAGAATATAATGGTCTGTGTAGTGAGGTCTTACTGTGCCTAGGGAATGCATAAGGTCTCTGCTTCGTCAGGACAAGGTAAAACATGGAATCTGAGAAATCTGAACATAGAATTTGTGGAGAGATGACACAGAGATATGCATATGCTTGAGTATGTGTTAGCAAGTTGAGTATAATTCTGTGAGCTTCTGGATGCTTCTTCCCATGTTTCCTCAAACCTCAATCTGTTTGTGGATAGATTTCAACACTTCGAAATAACTGTGCCTGAATTTTTTATTAGTAACCAGTAGACACCACACTTGTCCAGGCAGCAATTTTTAACTAGAAGTTTAATTATTATGTATCTTTTTGCTAGGTATTACTAAATGTAGTATGAAGTATAGCTTTTATCCACCAAGCATTGATTAGAGTCAATAATTAACTCGTGGTCCACCAATATAAAAAACCCCAATGAATGGCTATTTGGTATGGTTTTTTGATGAAATATTTAATTGCATTAATCTCTATCTGGTTTCTGTTTAATCTCTTCTACTGATTTAGCTGGTATTGGAGAAGAGTGTAAGACATGTTATATTGCTCATTACTGAAACACATATATATTTGAATATTTTGGTATTTTAATCCTGTCTGTCATAGGGACTTTGTTTGAAAAGGTATCTTCTTAAGTCAGGCCACAGCAAAATTCCTGATTGCTCAGAACACGAGTCCCTAGCTAAATGGTAATAGATCTTTAAACTGAACTGAAGAGAGTTGCTTTTAATAGAAACCTCCTATCTCAAGTTTTCTGTAGAGCAGTCTTGGAAGACAAAATTTGGAAAATGAGCCAGGCTGAAACATCATTGGCAAACAACTGCCCAGGGACCTATGGCTTCAATATCGTTGATGTCTCTTATAAAACACCTAACTAGAAAGGGAGCCACAGCCAACCCCTTGCACATACGGTACCTCTTTTTGTGTGTCCCAGTGTACAGAGCATGGTCTTCCTTCATATGCCAAGTGTTTTTCTCTTTTTTTAGGGAGGTGTTGTCATGAGCAGGCGCTTTATTTTCAGACAGCGCTGTTTTCGGAAAGGCCAACCTTTGCAAAACAGTTCATGAAGGTGTGTTGCAGGGGGTTACTGCAAAGGCGAACCCGAGCAATGGCTCCTTTTATGTCTGCTGGTTTCTCTCCCTCTTTCACCCCTCACTCCCAATATAGATCAGATTCCTTAAAGCAGCTGCTTGACTTCCAAAAATGCTCAACCCTCCCGTCTCCTACTGAGATAGGGAAACGGTTACTATGGATTCGCCGCACCAGAACAGATGTATTTCAATATGCTGGGTACTAACCATGCTGCTATCTGTGTGCTTCAGTTTTGTTAAAGTCCAGAATAGGATTGCCCCCTGGCTGCCCTTACTCGATTTCCTCACACTTCTCTTCTACCTGCTAGTATAGAGGGCATCAGTGCAAAATAACTGGAGAGGTCTGAGGCCTCCCTATACTTTTAGGCATCAAAATCTCTTCCTCTCCTAGCATTTCACCAGGAGTCAGAGTGATTAATGGCCCCAAGATATGGTAATGCATTCAGACGATGCAAAAGCTCCATTTGGGGCTGATTGTACACTCAGTATGTAAAGAAATCACCAATGGATATAGGTGAATTAAGAAAGGGGGGGGGGCTGGGAGACTAACGAAATATGCAGGAGGAAAGGGACTTTCAGTGATCATGCTATTTACCAGTTAATGTATTGCACTCTACTAAAGGGAAGCAAGTGCATGTTGTAAGTTGGAGTTGACAGAAACTAATTCTCAAACTTTGGGAAATTTGAGTGTGGATCTGAGTGCTGTAGCTTGAGCCCTCTTCTATATGCAACATTAGCCAGTGAATCATTAAAAACATTCTGACATTCTGCCCATGCAATCCTATTCACTTCAGCTCAATTCTAACACTTGATTCTGTGCTCTGGTGTATTAAACCTGAAGAGAATGGTGGGGGAGTGGGAATGGTTTCTGGATCATTTCCTCTATCACTAACTTCTATAAGGGCTCTAAATAGAAACGTAGCATATATTGCAGAAGCGCATGAAATGTCAGTCCTATAGTGCTGTCATTCATGAGAAACTCAGTCATGTTTCTGAAGTCAGTCATTTTGGCATTTCACTATTTTTTCATCTTTGCAGAAAACAGTGGCTCTCTGTGATTCAACCTGCCCAACTTGAGTGAGACCTTCCATTAATGCACAAATGAACTCTTTCTGATTGAGTTTCAGATCTTGAAAACTTTTTAAAATTACTTTCTTATAATGTGTATATTGTGCATAGTAGATATACCCTGTGTGTGCTAACATCAAAAGGTCTTACAGGATAGAAAGCCTAGAACTCAAAGTTTCAGCTACATTTTTAATCTACAAAAGTAAATCTGCACATCTGAGCTGTCTGGTAAATGGGTGTCTTATTTTATTCCCCATTATTTCTTTTGATTGGAGTTTCACTGCTGTGTTTTCTAAAGCATCACAATTCATTTCTTTGATATATGAAAATATGTAAAAAAACTTGTCTGTCTGCAGGGACATTTATTTTGTAGGCATCTTTATAAATCAACCCAAGTCCTCTAAACACAATACTGGGTTAATTTATAAGTGCCCTCAGTGGGGAGGCAAAAAGATTAGAATAAATCATCAAATTGCTTAAGACTGGAGGTCAGGCATAGAGTACGTTATTGGAGTGATATCTCTAAGGGAAGAATTAATGTTTCAAAATAATAGAAAAATACCGCAGTTAGTGTATGGGTCAGGTGTGCTGCATGCAGTGTCACCTGCTCAGGAAGCACAATTGAAGACAATTCCTGAACAATCAGCACATTCACGGGTTTGGCACTGGGTGAAATGCTTTGGCAAAGCAACTGGCAGCTGACTCGCAGGCTGGCCACAGCAGAGAGGGGCTTCACCTGCAGCTGAAAAGGCAAATGGAAATGTTGCTCTTGCCTGTTGCTAGCAGGTAATAAAAAGCCAGTCCCAAGATGCTATGAGAGATTGTACTGCAAAATTTCCAGTGAAGAAATAGTGTCTGAACTCAGTATTTCACTACGCTGGCTCTAAGACCAAGACTTATGGGTCTAGGAGGGCCAGCAATACCTCAGCAATGTGCCCACTGGAACCGTGGGCAGAGCAAGAGTTTGAATCCAAATCTCTGAAGTTTTAAACTAATTTTAATTAGATACCATTTAATCGACTAGGAATCACTTTTAACTTTTTATACAGCCTCACTTTCATGTCATGTTTCTTTTAATTCTTGCTCTGACATGAACAGGATGGGTTATTCTCAAAGTGACATCTGAGGCTATCAAAACACAAAGGATAATGTCTGAAAAATATTAAAGAAAAGGAGAACAGGTTCAAAAGATTTAGCTGCAGTGAAAAAGCATCTCATCTTCCTACGTAATTCTTGACCTCTAAGGCTTACCTACAGGTGAGAGAGAGTAGGCATGATCAAATGTAGCCTTTCTTTGATTGTCAGGACTTAATTCTGTGTCTGCTAAAACCCTTTCTACGTTAATGCCCTGGCGCTATGTTGGCCTTCCATTTTTCTGTGGCTTGGACAGGACAGCTGTAACAACTTCCCTGAAATGTTCAAGAGGAGAATAGAATCAGTCTGGAAAGAAATTTAAGTTTCTTTATCCTTCTGGGATCATGCATATATATAATAAAAGGGAATTCAATGTTCCTCACTGGCTTCTTAGAAGCCTCTCCTTCCAGAAGGCTCAGTTCATCGAAGTACTTAAGCGTGTATTTAACTTTCAGTACAGAACGAAGTGAGAGCCAGTTGTCAGCTCTGTGCTTTTCATCTCCCCCAGCTCAAATTATCTTCCTTTGTGTCTGATCATGTCTTCCACGTGTATATTCTCAACCCTCTATGGCTTCCTGTCTTGTCACCTGTTTCACAGACCTTTCTCTCACCTTAAAAATGCTCTCCAGTGCTTCCCCTCTACAGGGTTTTGCCTCACACACAGGCAGGCTCTTATTCCCACTTGACACTGGCAAATTCTCTTGACCTGCAGCACCTTCCTCCATCCCTTTCCCTTGTCTGCCCTCAGTGCTGCTCCTCGTCTTCCCTTGGGTGGAGCAGTCCCTGTCCCCCCGTCCCACCATGGACTTCTGTGGAAGTCCATTGGCACCTTTGCTAGCACTTTCCCAATTAATTGTCTGTCCCTGTTCCTTATCTCATGGTCCTTTCTTGTAATTTATTTTACATGTATGGTACAGCTTAAAATCTCCAGAACAGCTGGTTTCACAAAGAATTTAATTTTTAAATGATAGGGTCAATATTCTTTGGGGCTGGTGAGCTACTTTTCCTGTCTGAGAGGCAGTGGGGGCTTCACAGATTTGCATGCAAATTCAGCTGCAAAGATCAAATATGGATCTCAACTTCAGCTGATTCAGGACGGTTCGTGCCCAGCTATTGCATGAAAGACAAGCGTATGATGTTTCAGAAAAGGAGACCCCACTGGAGAGTTACCTGGTACCGATAGAAACAATTTATCTCATATGCATTTTACTTGCATCTTAATGCTTGTGGAGGCTTTATATTAGAGTTGATTGGAAAGACTGATTACTTCAGCCTGTTAATGAAAGAAGATATTTGCAGATTGCAGCGATAATAAAAGATATTAAAGCTTCAATACATCAAACATTTCAAAATTGCAAAATAGTTCACCCTTCCTGTTTATTTTGGTCTTCCCCTTTGTAGTTCTTTTAATTTTAACATAGTAAAAATAGTGAAAATTCCAGTGAATGGCCATTTAAATTTTTTTTACAGCATTGATACTAGAGGAAAGAATTTGGTCCCTCATTAAGTTGTGCTGCGATTTACCAGCAGTAATAAAGTAAATCAGTTTGCTCTTTTATGATAAACTGCACCTTAAGTCTTACAAAGCACTGCAATTTCACTGTAATGAAACACTTTTTTTTTTTCTCAACAAAGTTAATTTCAAGTCATTTTTATTTACCTGACTACCCTTGTCTTTGCTTGTTGCATTATTTGTTTTTCAGTAACTGCTGCTGGGATTTACTGTGAGTTGTTAACTATTACTTCCACCAATTACTTGCTCAAGTTGTATGATTAACTTCAGATTGTAACATGACTGAAATGACAGGGGTTAAAAATAGAACCTTTTCTCTAGGGCTCTAGACCTGAAAACCATAAAATAAAATGCCTTGAATGCTTGTTAAAAGCCTGGATTAAAATTAATTCTAAAATTCATAAATAAAGCAATAGTAGCAATTAACTTCATCTCTCTTAAGAGACACTAACTATACAAGTAAATCTCTGAAGGTTCTTTGAAACTATTGCCCACAGTCATTTCCAGGCACGAGGTCTCAGCTGAGTCCTGTCCTACTTAAGAGACAGGTCCAAGCTCAGTGAGGCAGGATGATTTCCAGCTTATGCTCAAAGAAGCCTACATTTGATTTTGTTGGAAATATGCTATGGGAACAAGGGCCAAAAGCAGTTGTGGCATGTAATCATTAGTAAAGACTTTTATAACCCTTTTCTTAAGTCAGCTTTGGCCGCATTTCCAAGTGTGTCACTGCCATGAGCAACTTATTTTGTTTGCGGGAATGAATTCAGAGCTGGTAACAAACTACTTGGACAGTTTTAGCTGAGGTTCAGCCTCATAAATTTGAGAATGCTTCATTTACTAAGTGACTGGTTTTACTTAAATATTTTTCAAACACACCCCTGGAGAACTAGGAAGACTGGGAGAGGAAAAGAATTGCTGTTTCTGCTTAAAACATGAGTGAGAGACTTCTAATGATCGTTAGTCTGTAGATCCCATAGGGTATCTCTGTGTTGCAGCAGCGTGCTATAAATTAGCTAGGTTGGATAATTGAAGCCATGGTTGAGTGGAGTTCAACGTGGCTGACAAAAGCTGCTCAAGAGGTGAAATAAAATGTACTTGGTATTAAGTTACTGAGCTCCCTGTGCCACTTTAAGTCTGTAATAGGTACTAGAGCTGGCTGTTTTAAAAAAGCTCATGATTGTCTACAATCCATTGTGGCACTGTTGCAGTCCCAAGTAATAGTAGCAGTCCTAAGGAAATACCTGAAAGCTACTGGTCATATTCTTCACTCTGGAGAATCAGTGAAGAAATAAACCCCGAAAGAGCTGCATAACTCAATATTATAACTGAAGATGTAGCTAAATGACTATGTGGTGTAGGGAAAAAAATTAAATCACTTGTATTGCTTGTATCACTAGTATTGCTTGCTATTATATCTATCACTCTCACCCTAAAAAGACTGAGATATTTCAGTGGTAGGAATGTGACCAAGCATTGTGTTTACCTCTGCAGAGGCAGTAGGCAGATGCACACCTTTGCATTTGCTCCTCTTGCTGGCTAGTCCCAAGGGCGCTCTGAACCAGGAGGCATGGAGCTGCAATGCAGATATGAGTATCGCTATCTTCAATTTTACAGATCAGAAAACTGAAATAGAAAAAGGTAAAATGAATTACCCCAGATCTAGTTTTTTCCAGGGTACTATAATTTACAAAGCTTAGGACTTGTCCACACTAGTTCTTTTCCAGTTGATTCTGATGTTTTTCTGTTCCTATTGTGGAGTATATCTTTAATCACAGTCAATATATTCTGTGACAGAGCCTTCTTTTATTTGCGTAGTGAGCAGGTAAAATAATAAAGTGACTGTCTAAGGACCAAAGTATAGCCCCTTATCACAATTACTTGACAGTAGTGCCTTGAATTCAGTTCACCCTGGAAGATGGTCTAATCCCTACTAGATTTATCCCTGGTAAAGATGTGATTGCTGATCCCCCTTCTGTTTTTAAATCATTACTTTGCTTAAAGGCACAAAGTGTCCCAGTACTTTCTTAGAGTTGTGAATGCTATTTCCTCCTACCCCCCCCAAAGACCCAATAGAATCATAGAATGGTGAGAGTTGGAAGGGACCTTAAAGATCATCTAGTTCCAACCCCCCTGCCATGGGCAGGGACACCTCCCACTAGAGCAGGTTGCTCAAAGCCCCATCCAGCCTGGCCTTGAACACTTCCAGGGATGGGGCATCCACAACTTCCCTGGGCAACCTGTTCCAGTGTCTCACCACCTTCACAGTAAAGAATTTCTTTCTGGTATCTACTCTAAAATTTTGTCATAGGTGTTTTTAATGCCATTAGGTTCTGGGAGGCCTTTCTGGCTCAGGGTATCTATAATTGTCTCAAAAATTTGGTCTTAGTCACATTGCAGAGATTCTCTATTTCGTGTACCATTGCAAATGTCCTTGAAGAACATTTAATTCTCTGCAGTCTTCCAGCTTAGATTTTATCAAAATGAATAGCAAACCCAAAGTTCCTCTTACAGATAAAAATGAAGAGCATATGGTTTTAAAAAAGAACATATGGATACAAACGTACATATTTATACAAACGTGTTCTGATCAGCTCAGATTTTTCCTTTCTTTCTCTTGTGATCAAAATGTGATGAGGCACAGAGGGTAGTGTAATTCCTACACAGCCAGATCTGAACCTTGCAAAAGACATTAGAAAGATTTCCAGTGATTTCAGTGAGCCTTGTACCAGATCTTTGTTGTTGGGTTCACTTCAGTGAGCAATTTGGACTAGCTTTAACTATGTGCAAACTCCCTGTATGTAGTTAAAGATATAAAATATTTTCAGTGTAATTTCCATTTTGAATGTGTATGTCTTCTACTAAATGACTAAATATATAAATAAACCTATGCAAAACAAGCTTAACAAAATACAAGAAAAGTACAACCAGGACAGTGAATTCATAGAGAGATGATCATATGGACGGAGAGGTCTGCCAGTGTTTTTGATTCAGTTCCCAGGGAAATCAATAGGAGATTCAGTTTTCACGTGAACAGTGGTAGTCACCTTATATACTGGCTTCTGAGATCTTCAGCGAATATGTAAATAAGTAAATAATTCAGCTAGTAAATAAGTACGTTAGAATCTGTAGAGTTACAGCAGCTACGTAAGATGAGGATCTGTTCCTGCAGCATCTGCCTGTAACATCAAATATGCAGACAGCTCAACAGTTTAGCCATTTGAATTTCAAAATCTGATAAAGATGGGTCTCATAAAGTGCTCTGCTATCAGGTTGTAAACATGGTTTGTGTTTTTCTTGTGCTGCTTGGGTTTTCTGAGAGAGAGTATAATTTTCATAGTTTAATAAAGAACATCCAGCTCCATGACATGCCTTCTAACAATGCTGCAAATACATTGAAATACCTTGGTAACGACAGCTTTGTATTGAGAATGGGCTTGTGTGGATCATGGGGAGCATTAAAAAGAAGACATTTTCTTATCTCTATGTTCAGCAGCTCTCTAATTGCTCGTGTATTGCAAATAGTATTGCAGTTCCCTGTGTTGGTAGAACACTTTACAAATCACCAGGATTTAGATTTTCTTCCTACTTTCTTAAACAAACAAACAAAAAAATTAAATGAAATGCAGCCATAAAAAATTGGAAGATTTGCACCCTGTTACAGGCAGTAAGGAATATTTCCTAGTGCACAATTTCCATCTTGTTAATAAAGTGTGAGTGTGCTCGTGTGTATTGTATGCCTCTCATCTTATTTACTTTCTACCTTTAAATGTTGCTATTTTTCTTAAATATGGCCACTTCTCAGTAACACTGAGGGGAAAGTAACAAGTATTAAAACAATCAGGAAAGAACGTTGAGTATTTGCTGGAGAAGCAGGTTGTGTTGCAAACTCCCATTCAAATTCCATGGGAGCTGAGGGCTTTCCAGCTTTCACATGTTCTCAGTGAAGCTGTAGAGCTCAGTGGCTCCTGTACCTGGAGCTGTGCTATGGCTGCTGACAGTTATATATGGAGTGCTGGGAAATGTCAAGGAAAATAGCTTTATAAGGAATCTAAAATTCTAAGCACAGCTATGACACTTCACATAAAGCTGGTCTAAGGTAGTGCACTCGTGGTCACATAGTTCAGCTTAGTATTTAAGGTAAAATATCCATTGCTTTCTTTTGGAAGAAGAGTATGAATGGTAAAGAAAGAGCATATGATAAATGCCATCTGTTCTCTCTCTCTCTTTTTTTTTTTTAAATTGAAATTTATAACTGTAATTCCCTGCCAGGCCCCTTTCAGGGGACAGGGTGGGATGGGAAGGTTGTATGGCTTGGGGGCTGGTAGGCTGCTGGAGGTGCTAGAGATCAAATCTCACTTCTGTGCTAGATGATGACAAATCTTCCTTATCTGTTCAGTCATGCGATAGCAATGTCTTCCAAGGGTCAGCAGTACATTTGTGATAAAGCAAAAAGGAGGAAGGGTGAGGAGTTTCCTGCAGGAGGATGTTTCCAATATGAGCTTCTCCCTCATGTGCCAGCACAGGGTGAGCTGCTGCTGGAAAAGATAAAATCATAAAATTCCAGGCTTGAGAGGTCATCCAGTTCTCCTCCTCCAAATGGGAGAACTGCACCAGTCCTGACAGCTGTCTGCCTAACCTGTCTTCAGAGATCTGCCTCCAGGCAATTTACTTCTTCCATATCCCTTTCTGTGAGGTATTTTTCTTGATATGTACCTTGAATGTTCTGTGTACTAATAGTTGATCTATTGTATATACCAAAAAAAGAGATTATTCCTTCCTTCCTTTTATAAAGAGCTCACAGTTTAGCACACCTGATCTTTTTCTACATTTGATCTTTATTTTGCAGTACATTTTGCATTTGTAGTACCAATAATGATATGAAAACAGAGTCTGAATCTACCAGCCAGCTCAGAAAGTGTCAGACAAGGATACTAAAAGGCCTGGAAGTTTGGACTTGAATTTAGACGATAAGTTTTGGCTCAGGTCCAGCTGTTGCTAAAATCCATTCTGGTGTGCAGACAGTAGCTTTAACAAGCTGGATTAATGGGCTGCCAGCCAAGCTGTGCTGGGCACGGGCAGAAACCTGTTTCACGTTCTGAATAGGATGTGCACAATGTAGCTAAAGACAAAATGCGTGAAAATATTAATGTCCAGGGTCCCTGGAAATACGTGCAAGTCATTTTGGGGCTGGGCACCTCCCAAAAGGCCAAGAAATATTTGGTGGCTTACGTGCACATGCCCTTCTTGAGGCACAAAGCTACTACATCGGGGCCAACCACAGTTCAAAACACCAGAAAATGCTACAAAATACCCCTAAAAGCCAAGAAACACTCTTGAGATGTGATCTTTGTCTCTTGGGACTGCACTGGGATGCTGGACTGCCAGTCCCAGCTCTTGCCACTCAAGTATGAATGCAAAATATGGAAGCATATTGCCTGCTGTCACAACTCATCTGCGAAGCAGATGTTTCTTTTGGGGAATTATTCATGCTAAAGATCACACTTCAAAGTAAACAATAATTGTCATTTGTTCCCTCTAAAAAAAATGAAAGCTGGAAATCAAATTAATGAGTATGTTTCCTCAAGGGAACAGACAGAACAGGGAATACAATCCTTTTGGCATATTTGTAGCAGATATTTTCAGGCAAACATATTAGTTCTGGGTATTGTCACGTGGATTTAGATAAGGAGGATACAAATGACAATAAGTGGAATAAGAGTAATTGGAGAGGGGGACAGAACAGGAAAAAGAGTATGGTGGGGCTGAAATGAGAAAACTGTAAGGTCCAGGGGCGAATACCTTTGGGCAACGGAGGCAGCACACTGAAGGGAGAAATAGTCCATAACTTTGTAGACACTGCTCAATTGTGCATGGCTAGACAAAACCAGGCAGGTATTTTTAAAGGTAATGTGAGGGACTTGGCTCTACAGCCTGCGTTAACTTTGTAAACCTGGTTCTGCATCGCACATGTCTTTGTTTAGGCAGGCTGGGAAGTCTGCAAGGACAGAGACTGAAACGCATTAGGCTTTCTCATGGGTCGTGGCTTTTCAGCCTCCTGGTTAAGACGTCGTTTCAGTGAGCCCATATGACTTCACAGAAGGCAAAAGCAGTTGCATTTCAAATTGCTACACGAATTATCCCCCAGACCAGTTCTCAACTACCCTGTGTCAAATACAGGATGAATGGCAGACTCTAAGTGTTTATGGATAACCCGGGAAATCAAATTCCTGTGTGATACAGTTCTTGGACTCAAAAGACTTTTTTTCTACTCATAAATTAAGTGGTGCCAAGGACCATTCCCAGGCACGAGACCTGAGCTGTCTGCATTCCTGCATTACCAGGGTGGTCCTTTCGGCTGATCTTCCAGAGAGGTGCAGAACCCCCTTCTGGCTGTTTTGGATCCCACAACAGCGTGTTTGTCTAGAAATCTTCCATGTGGAATATTTTGGACTCACTGACCACGGTTTTCAACAAAGCAGTTTAATCAGGTAAATTTCTGACCTTTCTTAACTGGCCATATGCAGTATTTCAGAACACGAAAAATACCCATCTGGCATTTATATCAACCACATAAAGGCTGCTGTATGGACCTATTTTCCCATTTACTATCACTGAAATTTAAGAAAATATTTTGAAAGATGATAAAAATATTGTGATTCTTAAGATCTAACTCCTCTTGGAAATTCCTCAAATCGTTAATCAATGATACTTTCTTCTTTGTACCAAAGACTATAAAAAACCAATGAGGGTGTTCTGGAGTCAGGCTTCATCAAGCCTTTTCATCGTCAGTTCAGAAGCTTGTATCCAGAGCTAGTGCAATTACCATTATGAACTTTGAAAGGGGTAGTTTAATGCTATTGCCTTCATTAAGTTGTGATGAATACATTCGCTGCAAGTTTGCATCCCAAAGATGTTGTTGCTTTGGTTTGACTAGATTGAGTAAAAATGCTGGAGTGTTGGAGTGTTCAGAATGAGTGGAAGGTAGGAAGGAAATGTGGGTGTTATTTAGATTTATTTATTAATGTTAAAGCTGACAATTCAAAACGCATCTCTGCTAGTTCTGCTTCTTAGTTCCTAAAAGCAACTCGTCTCTCTGAGCTGATTTTGGATTTATGAGTACGGTGTATAAATCATTATATGACATAGTGCTAGATAATTAAGCAGCTACTTCGCACAGCACTCCTTCATTCTTCAATAAAGCAGATGTCGTTTCACCTTTTTGCTGATTTCCACGATAACTTATCATATACTTTAACATTTTTTGCGAATTTCCACAATAACATATCATATACATTAACATTACTCACAGTTTTCATATGTTGGTATCTTCCTAACTGAGGATCAAAACCCTGGGCTTCACTGTACAAGGCTCTGCGCAGGCAATTAGCACAGTGGAAGGTGCTTCTCGCAGGCAAACCCCAGATCCTAAATGAGTGTCAATCAGTGTGTCTCCACTGGGCCCAGAAGAGCAACAGCAGTTCACACTGGCTGACATTTCATTGCAGATGTCAAACAGAATGCCATGATTTACATACCAATAGCTGAGAGTGGGAGGATAAAGACACAGGAGCAGAAATGAACAGGGATGCACAAGTCAGAGCCTGCCTTTTGCCTTTCTACTGCAGCTGGCAATTGCAGTCTGAGTTGTTCGTCTCCATCCTGACCCCTTAACAGCAGCCTTCACCCAAGCGTTCTGGTGGTGATATCTCATGGCATTTTGAGTATGTTAGCAGGGAAACTAGAATCTCTTCTGTATTTGCTTTCCCGAATGGTATATGGGCTGAATAAAACAAAATATCGGGTTAAACGATGTATATTTTTTGTCAATGTAGATATTAATGCATCGTGTTTTCATGCTCTTTATTATCACAGTATTCAATTCAAGAGAGGTGTATGTGTGCACAGAGCTATAGGAAGCAGGTGCATCCCTTGAGGTAAAGCCCTCCTACCCTGCCCCACTTGTGGTCTCTTGTGGCTGGTGCTGAAGCTGCTTCCCGGGGCAGTGTGTCAAGCAGCTGCTAAAAGCCTGTGATTGGAAGGAGGAATATTATAAATATCAGGAAGTCATGGGCAGGGTATTCCAAGGATGTGTATGCATGTTAGCCAAGCAAGATAGCCTGATTCCATCATCAGTCTCCAATCAAACACAGATTTCCAAAGGCCAGTACTTCCTCATATAAATATTTCCATTTAGTTATGCGGTTCACTGGGATAAATTTCATACAATGTTGATGTTTCTGGGCATGCAGATTTTTTAATTGACCCTGCTAGGAAGCATACATTGTTTCCATCCTTAATTTATTTTATACACATTTATACTTATTCCCAGGATACTTAACAATGGGAATAAAATTTGTACTTCAGTCCCAGCTGGGAAAATGCCCATGAACTGCTTGCTCAGTGGATAAACAGATATTATAGTACATGAACCATATTCTGGATTTTTATAGACTAATCCAGCTCCCAAGTTGTTTCAAATTAATGTACCTTCTTGAAAGTGAGTGAAGGAGATGTGCCAAATTCAGAGCCTGGCTGAGAGTCTGGCTTATTGTCTGGAGATGTTGAATTTTCCAAGGCTGGCACTTTACCCTTCACTGATGCAGAAGAAATGACTGCCTTAGAAAGTCTCTCTCCAAGTCTCTCTCCCTTTCACAAAAAGACAAAATTTTAGAATTATTCTCTAATGTACCCTTCTCTCTATTGCATGGTCCTCATTTTGTTCACCATTATTTTTAATGGACCAATTTTCTTCCTTGCTTTTCCTCCACTGAGTCCCTATTATTATTATCATCATCAAAGTGTTTATGGGCTGCCAGCATTTGATATTTCATTTCACTGATTTAATTATGTCTGCGGCTTGTTCTGGGACTGTTTATTTTTATAGATCTCCAAATCCTCTTCTTTACCAAATTGCTTACATGCGAATCTGTTTGTTCATTGTTTGTACAACACTTGGCAATTGTGCTCTTTTGTACTTCGCATTTGTTTCAGGGAGGTGTTTTAGTCTGATCAAATTTTACAACTTCATTGAGTAAACATGGGCAGACAACTGAGGCGAAAGGGTCTTCCCATCTGCAGGTAAAAGGATGTTCCAGGGGCAGCTAATACCAGCTGCTTTTTCACCCCTGCTCCCTGCAGGCATAAGAGAGCATGGGGCCAGGTGTGTTGTCAGCTATTGGTAACTGATAGCTCAGGACAGCTGGGTGGATGTTAGGTTAAAGGAGGAGATATAAGACAGATGCTGTCCCTGCACATGAAAATGGGGTATATACTGAACTTCATTTAGCTTTCGAAGGATGCAGATGGGAACAAGGTACAGAGGTATAAACCCATTTAACTTCACTAGCACCAGTGGATGTTATGCTGGTTTATATATTCTGATTTTGTCTTGTGAGCATCATGACCAGCTTTTTAAACTTGGGCAAGGGCTAAAAAAAGGGTCTCTATGAGACCCCCTGAGCTAAGGGCACTTCTTGTTATCATCTCCACTGTACATTAAACTGTTCCTTATATGAGCTGTTAAGGTTTTCTGCCTGATACTGTGCTCTAGGAATGATGCTTTAGGAGTCCTCACTTGAAACTTTCCACCTATCAGGATGGCACTCGTCCCTGTGAAGATGTTAGAAGCCTCTCAGAGCTGCCTGCAAACAGCTGTGCTGGATCCTGTGCATCCTGCTGTGCTGCCATGGGGCCACTGGGCTTCCCTGTGCCCCCCGTGCTGTCGGTGGGCTGGGGGTTTCCTCCCATCCCTTAGCACAGCCATCTTGTATTGAAACAGATGAAGGAATCTCTCTCGTGCCATCTCCCCTTGCCTGCCTGTTGGGAGAGCATCTGCTGCAGCCACAAAACCAGCTCAGTCATTACAAGTGTGTGGTCTGCTTGCATTTGGTGAGGCTGTTGTAGGGTGTTCCCTCCTTGTCCAGGCTGCTGGTGTCATCTGTTCTCCACCTCCCCGGTCATTAACGCCATCTGCCTACCTCTGCTCATGTAGTATCTTCTCCTCACACGTTGGTACTCTCCTGTGCTTCCCACTCTGCCTCATCTGAACACAGCACTGAAAACTACTGCTGAGAGCCTGTAATATGTCAGCTTGGAGCAGAGGTGTAGATAAATGTAATTATAACTTCGGCTTTTCCTCATAAATCAATAAATAAGTAATTGACTCTCTTTTGTAGAGGGCTGCAGAAGAGGAGGATGACAAGAACAATACGACAGCAAGAGTGAAATTTTGGCTTGGCAGCACTCCATGGCACAGCCTCCCTTGGCTTCCCAACCTCAGCGAGAGGCTGGCATGGCACCATGAGCAATGGTAGGGAACAGCCTGGCACAGCCACAGGCACTTTTGGGTGCTCAGGGCATCATGTAGTGGTGTTCCCAACAAGCAGGTTGGCTTCTGGGGCAAGGACACCACCTCTCAGGCTGGCCTCGTGGCGCATCTGGAAGCTCCTCTCAGCAGAAACACACCAGCTAACGCTGTGCAGATCTACACTCGGAGTTTGTTTAAAAAACAGGTAATGTTGGCAACCACTCACAAACTTATTGATGTCAAAGGACTCGCATCCCATAAGAGCAGAGATGCTGGTATCCCATGCACCACTCTTTGGGAGAGTCCTGGCATGAAGCTGATGGTTCGTACATGCTATTTCTTCTAAAAATCCGCAGGCATGGGTAGATGCAGGTTAGTTAAGAGTCACTGGCGTTGTACTTGGAAAGCTCTTGATACAATTTCATCATATTTTTTCAGTCACTTCCCCATAACCATTGCTCTTTGTGCTGTATCTCATCCAGAATATTTGACTTATTATCCTTCAACCACACCTCAGCGGCTGATCCCTCTCTCCTCATTCCTCCAGCAAACCTGGGCCAGCCACATGCCATCAGTCTTGCAGAGAACTTCAGCCCAGCCTTTGCATTTTGCTAACTGGCCTCCTGTAATTGCAGTTGCTTTAGCAGTGAGTGCACAAACAGACACATGTATGTATTGTAGTATTGTGAGTTTCTTGGATCTATTATAATCAGATGTCCATAAATAACTGCTTCTAATGCACTTGACTCAAGAAAGTAATTGCTGTTTAAGTGGATAATTTATTGTGTGCTAATTAAATGTCCAATAGGTGAGAACATTTTAATGAAAAGTAACTTAACTCAATAAACAAGTTTTTAATAATTATTAAATTATTAAATGCCTGAAAGCATCTGATGCAGGAGTCCTGTAATGGCAAGCTGTAATCGGTGTTTTAAAGTATATTTATTGTGAAGAAATAGCTATTTTATTGCATATATGTCTTTCTCTTTCACATGCATAGCTTCCCAGCTGGAGTCCCTGTTCTGCTTTATTTTAGTCTATTCTTCCCTGCTTTTGAAACTCCTCTCACTTGTGCCGGTGAAATAATCTCAGTTACAGCAGCACAAAGCAAGATATGAGCAGACACAGGGAGCTGCTGGCTTCTACAGAAGAAAAAGTTCTACATTTTAACTTCAGTTTACTATCTAGCCTTCTGCTTTGTGATAATATTGGGTGCAAAGCCAGCAGAAGTCTGTTTTCTTACACAATCAGACTTACAGCGTGAGCCAGGGAAACCCCTGGAGGCATAGTTGTCTCCCGAGATAGAAACCAAAGTGGCAGGGCAGGATGTCTTTTCTGTAAACATCCTTACAGCTCACAGGTCCCAGAGATCCATAAATGCTTCCTGTTGTCTCACAACCCAGAAGAGAAATAGATTATAATTTGGGTTCCCATCCCCAACTGGGGGAGTGTTTGGATACATGGACATGTATCCAGATGATACATGCCCTCATTGATGCAGATCTGGGAACCCCTACAACAGAGAGCGTCTCAACTGAGAAGCGTGCTAGGTGAGAGCTGTTCATCTTGGAGTAAAATGATTATGCAGAAAAAATGATGAACTGTAATGTCCGTTGTTAATGAATTTCATTGACACTGAAGGAATCTGAGGAATGGGAGCTGGAAAGTGGATGTGCTTCAGGCAACGCAGCAGTGTGCCAACTGTGTTTGAATCAAATATCCTGGAAGAAGTTTGAATTGGGAACAAGTAGTATCAGATTTAAGAACTGGGGGAGTAGACAGCTGATTTTTTTTTTTTCTTGGCAAAACTATTACGAGAAACCTGTATTGACCTTTCCTTAGCACTTGCTTGCTGTTCATCTTCACACGTCCTCATTTCACTGTGATTCTTTGGTGTCTTTTACCATCACTGGGCAATGACTGTTCCTATTTTTTTGTGAACTTTAAGAATGATCTTCTGAGACTAAAATGAGCAGTGGACAGGGAATGCATCTGTCAGTAGCTCTGGTGGGGTGGGGTTAGCTAATAAAAAGTCACTAAACTTCCCTGGACCTCTTTTTTCCCCATCTGTAAGATGAAGTTAACCCTGCACATTTCGTTCATGAATACTACTTGGTGTTTCCTGATGAAAAAATATGTTATAAGTGTTCACCATTTTTGTCACTCAGGTACTGCTTTAGGAATTTCTGGAATACTCCCACGTGTTGAGAATCACGCATCCTGAGGATGAGAATATTAAATTCTAAGGGCTGAACCAGGCTAATTTGACAGTGACATATTTTTCTAGATGATGCCTCAGATAAATCTTATATAAGAAATGAATTGCATTTATAGCTAGGAAGAACTATAGGATCATATAATCTTACCTGTTTTGTCTCAGCACTCCTGCATTTAGTGAAGCTTCTTGTGTTTGATTATGTTAGGGTTTCCAGAGAGACGTTGTATTTTCCTGTTGGTAAGTTGTACCAATGGTTAATCACCTGTTGACATATATAAAAATTCTTGTTTCCTGGTATTTTCTCTTTTTGTAGGAAAAAACTTGGCGGGGGGGCAGGATGGTTGAGTCTCTCAAGTCTAACAACCTATTAGTTTTACAACTCCTTCTTGGTTCCTGTTGCTGAAAGGAGATATCCATAATTATTTAATTAAGAAATTTGCTGATGTAATTCCTTAGGGATTTGACCTAATTAAGTTGATGCTTACTCAGTGAAGAAGCAAATACCTTACCAACATGTACTATCACAATGAACTGTCCAGCTTGACTTTTGGATAGTCGCAACTAAACGTCAGGAAGAAATCATGACCTGCCAACAGAGCAAGCTTGAATGCTGCTATCATAATCTGCTCATAGTCATACATCCTAATAGAATTTGAATCTACTTGTGGGCTTCAAAGGCAGTATTCAGAAGGTCTGCTTTCAATCCAGGATTTGTCAAGCAATGGAGAAACTTCTGAAGGTCTCAGAGTAGCGGTTCAGCAGGTCTAACAGTGAGTGAGCAGGAAGCCACCTTAAGGCAAGACAGAGGAAACAGTGGGCAAAAGCTGACACTCAGACCGCTGGGTGCAGCCTGAATTGTCAGAGAAAGCAGTGAGGCCAGATTTGAAGAGACAGCTAGTATCTTTTACACAACTAGCTAATAAAAATGGACATGCTGTCAAATATAGAAGTACTTCTACACAGCTGGCAAAAAAAACAATAAGCTTCAAGTTTAGCCCAACTAGTGAACAAATTACTCTATTGTTTAACTTAACTTATGATAATCATCTAGACAATTAGGCAGAGAAAAGGTCAACTCCTTAGCCATAGAGGAGCATCTCGGGTGCCAACAAAAGGTCATGAGCTAATGAGCCCCTGTTGGCCAAGCAGAGGAAAGGGGAAGAGAGAGCTCTTGGGAAAAGGCAGGTAGGAAAGCTGTCCCACCAAACCAGTGTTTCTCCTGGCTCCGTGGGTTTTAGTGCTTGGGAGAATCCTGAATTTTAGTTCCCAGGTATTTGATTAATCTCCTTTGGGGAGATTGGTAGATTAAGACTCAGGTATTTAATTGGTAGACCTTCAGCTAATTGTAATCAAGTAAGCAACAAATCAATCCCCTAAAACCATGGAGGAGATTGATTAATTCAGTAACATCTCTTCACAGAATATGAAGAACATTTTTTCCCCTTCTCTCAGCTGCAGATTCCTACTTTGACTGTTAGGGAAGAAACTGTAAACTTGTTTGAATTACAAGCAAAACTGTCTGCCTCCCCCTAAAACGGAAAAAAAAAAGTACTTTTTCATGCTTATTCATTATATAACACATAAGCACATATCATTTAAAAGGACATTACAGCTTNATGCTTATTCATTATATAACACATAAGCACATATCATTTAAAAGGACATTACAGCTTGACTTTTTTACTCATTTTGGAGATGATGCATTAAGGGAAAATGCCACCACTGCAGTTTTCTTCTTACATAAAGCAGATTTGTGTCCACGGTGCCGGTGCTCAGGTCTTCGAGGCTGGTGCACTGGAGAATCAAATCCTGCTTGCCGACAAGTAGATTTCTTTGCTTTTCATTAAAGGCTATTGTAGGAGGTTCTTGGGCAATGTGTCCAAGCAGGCAAATACAGGTGGCACTTAAGGAGCCTGCTTGGCTGTGGTCCCACCGTCATTCACTTGCCCTGGCTGGAGCAAAGTGGAGGATGTTTGCACAGGTCTTTCACCCAATGCTAATTCACTGCTGGTAAGCAGGCAAAGCTGTTCTCACTCCTGTTCCTTTGCCACAGCGGAGATATGTTAATGCAGGCAGTCAGTGCATGCATCCACCCTACTCTTCATTTACACAACTCTGAAATATCCTTAAAATGCAGAGGAAATAAAAAAACTGGTGGCGTGGGAGGTCCAGTTTGACAGCTGAAAATGACCCCATTTGTTGTCCTTTCACACAAAGGTATTAATTACAGAATGTCTGTTGAGTTTTATTTGCAGTCTTTTACAGTCTGGGACCTGGAGCAGTAGGTTAATGAGAGATGTGGGGATGTAACCACCTTGTAAGGAGATGGTTCATGGAAAGTTTTCAGAAAAGTTTTATTGCATCTATTAAACCTAGGGAAACACATCCTAGTATACAATGTGTTATAATTAAAGTGATCAACTATTTAGACATACTTTTTTCAGACCCCTTCTATATATAAGGAAACATTTTGCACTTGCTGTTGACTTCCAGATGACCCTCCAAAGAAAAGGATTTGTTTTGGTTTGGTTTGGTTTTTTTTTTATTGTCTAATGCCTCAGGGCTTGTTGCTTCTCACAGTACTGCAGAAGGAAAGAACTGGCAACTTTTCTGGGTATTGTAAGTACATGTACACATTCAGAAATGATCCATGCTAGGAGACTTTCAGCTGTAATTTACTTTTCATCTTTGGTGTGAATCTACCTCAGAGGATGGGTGGCCTTCTGGGGGCTGGACACCCCTTGCATGCTGACCATTCTGAGGACGTGCCTGCATTTGCTGACCCAAGTGTCTTCCAGCTCTCCAAATGGGATTGTGTGTCTCCATGTGGTTCCTTTTTATATATGTGACTTCAAATGGCATTAATGGCAATGCCATCAGCACACCCAAGCTCTTAGCTGTTGCATGGCTGCTGCCAGGCTCCTTGGCCCATACGGTAAGATCCTTACATAAAGGTTCCTCATGCATTGCAAGAGATAATGACAGATGTGAGTCTTATGGAAATAAAGCTAATACCAAGGCTTCTTGCTTTCTTTTCAGTGTGCTTTTGGATTTAAATTTCGTGGCGCAGAAACTCCAGAGAGGGGAAGCCACTGTTCCTGTTCACGAATGTGCCATGTTTGTCCCAGCCTGCCATTTCCAGCTGCAGGTCTCAGCAGCTGAGGGAAGGACTCCAGTCACTGCAGGACCTCTGGACATGAGTACCACGGGCTGTGGTGAACTGAACAGCAAGGAGAGGCTGACCATATATTTAGTGTGGAAGCCTTGGCTTCATGGTAAGTCAGATCCCTTATTATTTCTTATCATATTTTTTGAGCTTTTTATTTAATTCAGGTCAAATCTAAACTACTAAACAGAACTGTTATGCAGCACACACATCAGACAAACGAAGTGTGGGTTTAGCATAGCTCTGACCTAGTTACTTCATGAAATGTTTTCTAAAAGCAAAAAATGAAATCTCTTATCCGAACAAGAAATGAGTCTTTGTTCCCCTGCCTATTGTGGCATTTTGCATATATTTGGTTTCAAACACTGATGAAATTGACCATTCTGAATCTTTCATGGGTATCATAAAGGCTTATCTTTGCTGATAACCCAACCCAATAGTGTATTGGAGAAAAGAATGTCTGCCATCAGAGGTATGAAGAGTAATCTTGAAACATCAGATGGCAGAAAGACAAGACTGGAGTTCGTAAATATTAAAAAAAAAAACAAACCCCAAAAAGATTAAAAATAGCTAAATGTTTTTAAAGAGTAATTCTATTTTTGTTACTATTCTCAAAAACAAAAGAGAACATATTGGCAGGAAAGAAGAAGCAAACCAAGGAATGAAATGCGAAGGTGTTTGAAGGACTCATGAAATACAGATGTGCTTTTCTATCTGAAATGAATACATATTTCCTACCATCTGTATATCTTCTTATAAAGATTATAAGTATGAGAGAGAAAGAGGTCATTAAAATTTCTTTAATTGTTAATTGAAATTTCAATTTACCTACTTTAAAAAAATGGATTAATTCTGAATTATAAAAAAAATCCTTAAAATAGCGGTGGGAATTTTTCAAGTTTGTAATCAAACAGGTTTTTTAGTGATTAATTTTCATGATGTTTGATTTTAGAAATACTGCCAGATTCTGATTATTATGATTAAAATGGGAAAAGTGAATGTAAAATTAAAGTGATGAAAAACAAAACAGAATTATCTGCGTTCAACCCCCACCTACCTATCAAGAAAAATAATGTTTAATTAAACCCCTGATTTTCGAGAAATAGCTGGGTTTTTGTTATAAAAAGATTATGATAAATTGTCAAATAGCTGTATTAATAAGCCCTACAAAGCAGTTATGAGGCAAATTTCAGCAAGAGAGCTAGGCACGGCTTGTTACCGCCTTGGCAAGGAAAATGCTAATATCCTAATGGATTGATTTAAGAAGCGCCGTGTAATTTGTAACACTTCAAGGATGTCCAGTGATTGCACTCACAAGGAATATAAATGGGAGCTGGAACAAAGTGCTGAGGTAGGTGGAGGGGATGCGAATTCAGTCATTCCCATTAGGTGAGTCACTGGGATTCTGCACTCACCGCAGAAATATTTGTTTTTTTGCAAAACACCAGTGTTTACCAATGTTATTTAATACTTTCCACAGTTTCCATTCCATGCTTTCTGCTTGGTCAGGCTCTTTCTCATCTTCTTTTTTTCTTCTTTTTGCCACTTTCCTCTGTTCCTGTTTTGTATTCCCTGCTTCTTTCTGACACCCTTGAAAATGTAACGCTTGTTGCTCCAGTGTATCAGGCACTCAGAACTGAAACCACACCATGGCTCATCTCTTTTATCTATTATTTAGCAGGGCAGGCTTTTGAAAGTAATGATCACTGTCAGACATAAAGACTGCTGGATACCTCATCAGACAGCAACGGTTCAGTCATGTACCGGCTCAGGAGTACTATGGTGGTGAAGCAGTTATTTCACAAGTAAAAGAGAGAAAAGCAGGTTGTTGAAAGTGTAAAGCCCATATCTGTGTGCTGTGGCCCGCAATACTTGTTGTCTGCAGGAAGGACTCTGCTTTTTCTTTAAAAACTGAAGGGAGAAAAAAACAGAAAAATTTCATTGAAGACAATGTGTTGTTGAGTCAGAAGCGTGAAGTTATTTCTATCATACAAGCTAACTTTATCCAGACTTACCTGCTTCCTAAAACTTTAAGTAAAGGGGACAGTCAATAAACAGCTCATGAGAATTTGCTGCTTGTGCTAGTTTGGACTGAGTGGCACTTACAAAGCTGTGGTCTGAGGAGGAAGGTCAGAGCCCTACTTTGGGTGGTACACCATGGTTCCTGGTCCCCTCTTATTCCCAG